>OW152820.1:10490104-10535027 GCA_933534255.1 Iphiclides podalirius | reverse complement strand
TTATTTCGAGTCACGTCGTTCTTTTATTTCTTCCCTAACTAGGGATATAGAATTTAAATTGTTTGATTATAGCACTATCTTAATTTTAATTTCCTATTCACAATTTTTGTTATCAAATGAAATATCAAAAGCATAACTTTTCGATAACACTATAAGATATGAGACATCATCAGCCGCTTACCTTAGTTGTCAAGAATGTCGGGGCGCAACCCGAAAGACGTAGGTTTGAATTCCGCAGCGCTGAGGATTTTTGACATTTTAGGGTTCCGTACCCAAAGGGTAAAACGAGGCTCTATTACTAAGACTCTGCTGACTGTCTATCCGTCTGTCACCAGGCTGTATCTCATGAACCGTGATAGTTAGGCAGTTGTAATTTTCACAGATGATTTATTTCTTTTGCCGTTTTAAATACAAAACCTAAAAACATAATAAAAAATATTTAAGTGGAGCCCCCCATACAACAGACGTGAATTTTTAGCTTCGTGTGCGAGTCCGTCTTGCAATTGGCCGATTCTTTATTAATTTTAAGTTGTTACCGTATCGGTGTTGAATATTAACATAAATGTTTCACATCTGCCGGGCGTGCCTTGACCGTCGAGAGTAGAGCACAAAAAAGTTTCATCCACTTCGCGATATGAGGCGGTATAAATAACCGGAAAATTAAAAGATCTAGCTTCTAGCAATTAATGTCAAGTGAATGCCGTAATAATTTTTTATAACCAATTCTTGTAAGTCCTCTTGCAGTCAATTTCGGATATGAGTCACAAAAATGGTACTCCGTAGAACATCTCTGGACTTTATTTTTCCAAAATTCAAAATATTGATTGACTCGTCATTTAGTATTTTATTCATTATGGACATTATTTATTAACTTTTAATATTGAAGGAATTTAGTTAATTTATTTTATTTCGTCATTAGCACGATAGCAGTAATACCATATATTATGAACAGCTCAATATGAATAATTGTTATTAATTGAAAATTGGAATAAGCAGACCAATCGCTTCTATAGCAACTGATTTGCTTTGAAGTGCGGTCTCGTAGATCAAAGTGGGCCTTATTACAGGTACTTATTAAGAGCCGTTATTGCACAAAGTTACATCGGCTTTAACAGAATGATTCTTCAATTCTCTAGAAATTTTGGTCGACATTACCTGTACCATGACTAGAACTTTATAAAGTAAAGTAAAGTAACAGCCTATACATGTCCCACTGCTGGGCAAAGGCCTCCTCTATACAGAAGGTATAGAGAGTATCAGGGCATAAAGTTAAAAACTTAAAGCACAGCACTTAAAGTTAAAAACTTCATTGGTGCCGGCACCGGGGATCGAACTCATGTTGCTCGAGTATATTGAATTAAAGGCGAGCGCCCGGACACTGAGCTATCACGGCTCGTGAAGTTTTTAACTTTAAGTGCAACTTTATAAAAAGCTTTAATATATTTATTAATCAGCCCCATAATACTTCACTATATCACTTGTCCCCATAGATTTTTCTTCACCATGAAGCTCATTTAAAACATCTTTAATAGTTTGTCATTAAGCTGATGTTTGTATACAAAATCGGCCAGTTGCACGGAACTTTAAAACATGATACTACCGTCGACTTCTTTTAAGCGTAAATTGTGCTCCTGGTCTCTCATAGGTCTTCAGCGAATATTATTCTTATTATTTTCTATATAAACCATGCTTGATATTTCGGCAAACTGAAAATTTTTCATATTACTCTACGCCATTTAGATAAATTGCGACGATAGCTGTACTCCGGAGCACATTATGTGGAATACGCTGCCGGATGACGGTAAAAACGAAGTCATATGTTCTGAAGCTGCACGATTTATTGTTCACAAGATATCAATCGCCGTTGGAGAGGAAAACACCCACATTATAATGACATCAGAGAATTAATCTCTTGTGCTCAATGGCAAAAATATCGCAGTTAATTGGCATATTTGTCAAAAACATTTTTGTTGATATGAGTATGTAATTGATGCAATAACATTAAAGAAAAAAAAAAGATCTTGTGTAACAACTGACCAGCAACATCGAAGAATTGTGTTAATTTACGTGTTTGATTTCAATAAAAGTTCACATCATCTCATAACTGTTTGTTGTTTGTTGGTTACTAATAGAAATTTTCATAAAGTTTCAGTAGGTCTGTAGAATTGCATATGCTCTAAGCGCTCTATGTTAATGGGTTTATGATAAGTTGAAATACTAGAAAATGCACGGTTCTGCATAGTGTTTCATTATAACATATTTTTGCTTTGACGAATAAATTCAGGTTAAAATTAGCTACAAATAGAAAATCTTGGTTCAGTTGTAAACAAACCTGACCGCAGAACTTATATACCTAAGCTTCCTCTAGTGTTGCAAATGTCTTAAAGATACTTTGTTGATGATTGTTGTTGGCGCTTTCAGTCCGTAGTCTATATAAATGTATAGCTCTTCAACCAGTGTTTGTAAGAAGGTATTTTTATCCACGAGCTTGAGAGACGTGGGGACATTCGTAAGTAGAAAAGGGAATGGTCCACTGCAACCAATACATCGGCAACCGTAGACTGTCTTAGGCTGTGAGCGATGGAAACCGCCCTTGAACATTGCTTTCCTTGTGTACCCATTGCATTGCTTGCGCCGTTTTTGCAAGGCGAGGATGATCTACAGTGTGCTTGAAACTTTACGAGCTAAACTCATTAGAGGAAAACAAAGTTTTATAATCATTGTATTAAACACGAGATTGCCTCTTATTTGCCCATATGAAAGTTGTTCTTCTTTCACTTTCACAGCCCTTTTTTATTTTAATAAAAACAAGTGCAAGTCGGACTCACGCAGAACGGTAAAAAGTCATTTCTGTTGTATGGGAGCCCCCTAATTTTTTTTTTATTTTATTCTCTTTTTTAGTATTTATTGTTATAGCGGCAACAGAAATACATCATATGTGAAAATTTCAACTGTGTAAATATCACGGTTTATGAGATATAGCCTAGTGACAGATGCACAAACAGACGACAACCAGACAGGCAGACAGACAGACAGCGGATTCATAGTAATACGGTCCCGTTTTACCCTTTGGGTACGGAACCCTAAAAATAAGTGTTCTGTAGTGAAAACAAACAATGGCAGTGAGAAATTAACAGGCAATTTGTCGGTTTAATATCAGATTTAATCCGGGAATGGAATTTTATAAATAATGTCGCTATCCTTTTTGCCCAGCTTTGCTAGTCCTTAATTAAGACAGCTTGATCTTTCAACCATTAAGATTTGATTTAATTCATGTTTCTCAATTGCATTTGCTTGAATATAAGCAATCTTAAAATTAAAGGGGTTCAATTATTTCATCGATCATGAATTATAAAGCAATTTTTTTCTTAATACATTACTTAAACGACAAAAGAATGATAATATAATTTTATTTTCTTTTTGAACTTTTAGAACTTTTAAAAATAAAATTGATTAAAATAATTATACCCCTTTTTAAAATTTTCTTCATCCTCTTCTTTCAGAATTCATACCCTAATTTTTAATAGCTCTTTTATTTATTTACAAAAAACCTTTTGGATTTTTACATACGGGTATAAAATTTTCCGACATTTTCTATGAGCTACCTAATTTTACCACACATGTTTTAGTAATAGTTGCAAGAATTGACACGGTTTTAACTTGAATTAGTTTTTAGTGTCTTTAGGATGACTATCATACATTTTAATATAAAAAAAATTATACATAATTAATACATTTTGATTTCTAATAAAAAGCATAGACACGATTTTAAAATCGTTTTTATAAATAATTTATTTTATTCTTGTAAGATTACAAAAGTCATGTAAAATACGAGTATATTGTAAATCCAGCTTTTATTTGTGCTTTGATAAGTAGGACTAGATATTACATTTGTGATACATGTATTGTTTATCAAAGTACATTATCAAAGTATACATTCTATTAACACAATTTTGCATTGCAATGCATTCAAGTATCAATTCAGTAGAAACCTTCGGAAATGCAAAATAGGGCTGTATGGAAGATGCCTTAACTGTTCCATATTTGAGTTCTCGCAGTAGGTCCAAATGCTTTACAGAACAGGCACATGAATATGATAAGACTATACATACACTCGTAACATTTACTTACAACACACCGTAGTTGGTCCAATCACTGAAGCGATTGACGGGCCGGAGCCAATAATCCTCTCATTTTTGTTAATGCATGCATTTCTACACGCGTGGCTGCCTAGGTAGGGTTTTTCTGAGCTCGAGAAACATAGTTTTACCACGAGCTTAGAAAAATAATGTTTTACCCTCTTTACCTATGTTATTAACATAATAATAAAGGAACAGTTGCATTACATTAAATTAAAGTATTTCGATGTAATTCTATCAATCTTAAACAACGTGGTATGATAATATGAACAAATAATGTGAAATGAGTTTTAATTCAAATCAAGAAAACAATTCAGATCATTTTCACTCAACCTTACCGTAACTATCTTAATATTTACTTTTCATTAGTATAACTTACACGTAGTCTGCGATTTCCATATTGAAGAAGGAGGTTTGTTGTCTTTTGTGGCATCATTTTTTATGTAGGAAATAATTGTATTAAGTAATGAAATGAATATAATTATTCTAAAACAAGATGTTAACCGCGGCATCACCCGCGCGGCCAAAGGGAATTAATATGAGTTTCTTTATTGTACACCAGAATATCTCGCAGATGGCTGGGTTTTTTCCTGCTTAGTGGACACTTATTACTTACTTACCTATATGTTGGACAATTCACACATATCTTTATAAATTATATATGTATAACAATATTTATATTTTATATTATTTCCAAATTATATAGAAATACGTATCCTTCACGATCAGAACGCTTGGAGACATGTTCCTACTAATTCTAATCCCCCAGATCTTGTTTCAAAAGAAGTCAATGTGCAACAGTTAAACAATAAATCGTTATGGTGGCATGTAGCTATCTTCCTAGTCAGTAGAAAGTGAGTAGTCATCAAACCGCTAAGAAACCGCCATTACTTGAATTAAAATTAGTTTCCTTAAATATTCCACATTTCTATCTGTTAGTATAGTATCGTATGAAAGGTAAGACTTACTAAATTTCAAATTGTGTGATTTGTCAGCAATCGTAAAAAAACATATAAAAGGGAAGTAGGTGAGCTTACTACAACTGAATTAAAAAACTGGCCAAGTGCATGTCGGACTTTGTTCCGTACTATTACGAACCATGTCTGTTATATAGGAGTCCCATTTAAATATACTAAATATGTTTCTTTATTCTGTTTGTTACTATTTATTGTATATATAAGAGAAATACATCATCTGTGAAAATTTCGACAGTCTATCACGTTTCATGAGATACAGCCTAGTGACAGACGGACGGACAGATAGACAGCGGCATCTTGGTAATAGGGTCCCGTTTTACCTTTTGGGTACGGAACCCTAAAAAAAACACTTACCGTTCTTGCTAAATTATCACAAAAACATATGTTTGCATAAGATATTCATTCGCCCACTTTAAACAAGTCCCTTAAGTTTATGTCAAAAACTATTTCGTTTCGCTTTAGACGATGAACTCATTTTACGAGTAGGTGGACGCATTGATCAAGCAAAATACTGTCAATTTCAAACATCCGTTTACAAAATTTTTGAAAGAGAACATATTCACTTGTTACACTGTGGCCCTCAGCAGTTACTTAGTTCTATACGTGATACGTTTACAATAGGCGGAAGGATGTCAGCTAGAAAAATACTTAATAAGTGCATTGGGTATCAACGTTGAAAGGCTCTGTCAGTACAACCTATAATGTGTGGCCAAAAAGTTTCATTTAATCGGTCCAGCCGTTTAGGAGCTTAAGCTTTTTTATTGGTTTGGATAAAGAAGAGAAACATTTTAGATGATAAATAATGTTTACATTTTCATATAAATACTCTGAAATTCATAATGTTTCATGGATTATTATGGGAGTAATTTTCATTTACACTCAAAAGTCTTCCATTATTGGATCAATCTTAGTACGATCCTTAGTTAGTTTTTAAATATCAAATACGAGAACAGTTTTGCTCCGTGTCTTAAAACTTTTCGAAAGTAAAAAAAGTCCAAGTATAACATAGCACTGGAAGAAACTTGCGCACTCATTACTTAAAGTAGTTTTCTTTAGTACTACAAAAACCTTTGGTTGAAAATTTTTAAGTCATACTTCAGTTAAAATTCACCACGTTGAAACTTAAACGTAGCACTGTACTTAACTTTCATCATTTACTTTCTTTTACAGTGACAAGAAAAAAAATCTGAGCTGCCATATTAACTGAGTGTGATAAAGTAGATAATTAATAATAACGACTATCTTCTTTATATTCGTAGGTCCAAAGAAGAACCGGCTGGAACCGTCTGCGGTTTTGTTATCTATTTTTTTTTAAATAATATGTACAAACTAGCCGTTACACGCGGCTTCACCCGCCTGTTTATAGGGTATTACTATTTTACATTTTATCACACATGACACATTCTGGTGCAAGGATAAATAGGTAACAGTTCGACAATTAAAAGATACTAAACGGAACCCGACCCGGTAACACTGACCGCAGATAAAGTATACGTATACTGACATATTGGAGCTTTAAACATACCTCAGTAGAAGTTGTGACGGTGAATTATATGAATTCAATTATAACGCGGAGAGCGCACATAAGTATGATTTTTTTCTTTAAATGTGTTTCCAGCCATGTACAGCTTAGGACATAGAACAGATCACTATTTTAATACACTACTGTAGATGATATTATGTCTTTCCGTTTAGGGATAGAATGTAGAGATTCTGGGTATTGGACACACGCGAACATGCTACATAAATTGACCATGGAAGAAGTACGGTTTTTCTTAGATCACCCCCGCTATGTTTAATGTTTGCCATGTTCGTTTGAAACAAAGCTTCATAAGAAATTGCAGCCTTTCTTTTTAAATTAGAATGGAAGATTTATGGGAATTATAGGGATTCGTACGATCATTACATTTTGACCCTTTCTTACGCCGGCTAAGATGGTGGCACTAATGATGTCCAAGTAGTGTGATATTAAGTCTCGTAGAAAATACCATATGACATTAAGCCCGCCGTTTGTACTAACTTGTACAAGAAAGTGTTTAATAAATTAATAATAAATAAATAAAATCGAGGAGCATCTAAACTTTGTATAAGCATAATGACCGGGACGCATAATTTTAATTGAAGCTTATGTTAGGATACACTTGACAGCTCAAGTGGTTACGTAAGTCTGCAGTATGTGGAGTGCTCTGTTTTCGGTCCATCACTGTGTCTACTGACAAATACTTTGTCGTATCTGCTACTACTTCACTCAATGTTTCAGAATTTATTTAGTTTAAAATATCGTTTTTAATTTATAGAAGCGCCCTTTCACATAGAAGTATCTCCACTCACAAAAATCATACCATAACATCGCTGCGACGTAACGAAAACTACGTTTGTTACGTTTTTACTTAAAGCTTATATCTCCTTCCTTTTCAGTGTTGTCCCTAAGCCCACAAACAAATATTGTAGAAGTTATAAAATAACTTGGTTTAATATAAGATCATCAGCTAAATTCATATTCGAAACAAAAATGATAACATTGTAAAAAAAATTATGTACCTATGTTTTTAGATAAATTTTTTTGGACATAGAACTATAGCATATTGCGAACTTGTCAGTCTGTGTTCTGTACTGTGTCTTAGCTGCGTTGGTGAAACGAAAAACGCTTTAAAACCACGGCAGTTTGTTCAGAGATATTTTGAAGGTTACAGCCTAGAAAACATTTTTTTCCCCAACTGATGAACTATAAAGAACTGTGGTGTCCTTAGTGTAAGACAGCTCTTTATATTACAAACCGTTTTTTAAATTTATTTTCCAGGTTATTTAGAACACAAAAGGATTCCCAGACTACCAGTTCCTGATGAATTAATATAAAGTATGCGTCCCTAAATAAATTATTCTTTTATAAGGAAGGGATCTAGGTAACAATATTTTTTTTATCTGGATCCCTTCCTGTACAAAAAAATGAATAAAAACTCAGATATCTATCAAATGTCATGTTATATATTATAAATTCTGTTAAAATAAATGGAAAAGTATCTTATTTGATAAGTATCCATTTAATAATTATTATCCAATATCCAAGATCATGCACAAACTTTTACACTTTTACGCAGGCAGTAACAAAGTAGTTACAATATAACTTGGTATCATTGTTGTACTGCGCGAAAATCTTATATCCGTGCTAAGTAAATCGTCGTAAAACTATTTAGTCACTTGTTTTCAGCACTTAGAGGCAGTAGAACGGGAATAAAATTTTATCCCCCGATTATAATCACCATTTAATGCCTATAAAACGGCTTATTCCTTATGTGGAAATGACCAATTTTTTTATTACATAAATGTGTAAATATTCGGTTATAAAAAGTTTGAATACTACTAAAGTAATAACTAAACTAATTTGATTAAATTATTCATTCTTCTTAATTGGCGTGTTATGTTTTTGACTGTGCAAATATGATTAAGATTATCACCTATGTACGTTTTTCCGTAAAAACTATGATGAAGCTATGATGATTTCCCGAATAGGTTTAGTGCATTGTATGTCGTAATAATGATCGTCTATTGCCTTACTTCAGGATATATATAGGACCATATGAGCAAAATGTTTACACATTAAATTTCAATGTTATCCTCTAACTCATTATAAGTCGAAATTAATGTACTCCTAGAATAACCTATGGTTTTTTTCGAAAGTCAACATAATAAACATTGTTAGGAAAAAATAATTTAGGGATTAATTCTAGTTTTATTTCCCGGCGCTTAGAACAATTTACAGAAACAATGGACATGGATCAGACTCCTTCGGTTCAGATTCCGACTCAGTCGGCACAAGGATGTATACATAATATGTAGTTAGTTTGAATTTGGTTCAGACCCATTTAATATCCAAATTGATTTTATTGCACACGAACTCCATATCGAAAATGTAACATCATTTGAATATCTTCTTCATACATTAGAAACAAATAAATCCATTTCGCTTTTTTTTCTAATTTGCCGCTAAACTTATATTTTTGTATGCAAAAATAATGAAGCTCATCTTTCTAAATAAAAAATGACTATCGCGTAAGTTGAGTCCGTGTAAAGATTTGGTTCAGTTTATTATTTTTTTATTTAAATTAACAAAAGAAGCATGTAAATTAAAGAATTGGCAATTACATTATAACAGATTTAATAAAATAAAATTTTAAATACCACATAAATATGTGGCATTTAATTTTTTGTAGAAATTTACAGGATAAAAAAGGGATGCGAATCTGCGCCTTCCGGTTAATGGACCCAGACTCTTTGCTACTAAGCTAAGCCCTCATTCAATGCCAACAGAGCGCGGAAAACTTCACATCTATACACTTTATTCGTCGTATTTATAGCAATGCTTGGCTTTTGCAAGGCTATTGAAAGGCTTTTGATTTTCCCAATATCACATAAACTGAATAAAATAGGTAATAGAAAATTAACGAAATTCTAAAATCTTAACCCTATATTCGATAAACAAGTGCAAAAAGGGGCTTATATTAGATAATGTTAGATTCACTACTGTAGTACTTTTCTATAATCACGTAAAGGATTGTATTACATATCTACTTCTTTGGCTTAGTTTAGTTCGCCTTAACGCAACTACCACAGGATTCAATAAAGATTGTTTGATATTACGACTATTAAAATGTTATGTTATTATTAAGCATTCAAAATGCGTTACTATTTTTTGTAATTGTTTGAGATTAACAAAACCATATTATATACGTGTCAGTATGATATTTAAGCGATATAATCGCTTTCAATGGAACGGATGATATGGTCTTTTCGTCATTTCTATGATTTTTTCATAGGATATTCTTAAAAGTAAAGTAAAGTAAAGTAAAAGCCTATAAATGACCGACTGCTGGGCAAAGGCCTTCTCTGTAAAGTGGGTATCAGGTAGGATATTCTTATATGATATATATTAAATTAAACTATTTTAACATTTGTAGCAAAAGCACGATAAGATTGTCGCCGTTGAGGGAATCGAACTCACGTTATCGGCATTCGCGGCCTGACGCTTTAGCCACTAAGCTAAACGGCTGATTGCCACATCGACGAAAATCTTTACGTCTTTTATCTACATTGTTTTTTAGCATTTGAACCAATGCTTGGCGCATCCATTGTTTTACAAAAAGCATTTTCGCTTTCACTACAAAGTGTTTAGCCACTAAGCTAAACGGCTGATTGCCACATCGACGAAAATCTTTACGTCTTTTATCTACATTGTTTTTTAGCATTTGAACCAATGCTTGGCGCATCCATTGTTATATCCTTTCCAGCATACAAACAATTTCGAATAACATTTCACACCGATAATTCGAACGAGAGATATCGCCAATACTTTTTTAGAAATTAAAATTTTTTATAGTGTTAATCTCTGCACTTAAGATTAAACATTAAAATTGGTAGAAAAAGTACGAAAAGATTGTCGACGCTGTGGGAATCGACCCACGTCTTCGGCATTCGTGGCCTGACGTTTTAGCCACTAAGCTAAACGGCTGATTGTCACACCGACGAAAATTATATAATGCATTTGAAGAAATGCTTGGCGCATCCATTGTTTTATCCTTTCCAACATACAAACATATAAATATTTTTACGGACTTATCGCGTTTATGTTTAATTTTAATTCCCGATGTTTATGACCTCTTTACAGTGTTCATGTTCACGGAACAGATTTATGCGTTGGCTGTCCGAATGTCAGCGCTTATCCGGGCTACCACCAGCTTTTCCGTTATTAATTTTTTTTGTCCGATCTACGCAGGTGTTTATTGAATCTTCTCTTGCAATAGTGTTACGTTTGGGCCTAGATTTAATTTTTTAATGCTAGGATCCCATGTTATTAATAAAATTAAATAGAGGTCTAAACATTTGCACGTAATGATTAATAAATTGATAAACAATATAACTCTTGACAGTCTTTTAATAAAAAAAAACATTATGAGGTATAAACACTATGAGGACCTATTTTAAAATTGTATTAAAATTATTATTTAGGTGTTTACTGTGCGGCAAAGCATTTCAAAAGATTTAACAGTCTCGATGTTTAATTTTCTTAGTGCTATATCTAAAAACAAGAAAAATGTTCAGCCGCTTAAGCGTCTTAATTGAAGAGTTTTTCTTTAGAAAATTATGTTAACCGCTTGTATTTGCGTTCACTTGCTTTAAGTCCATCGGCTGATTTATATATGTACGAGTATGTATATACACGTGAGCGCGCGCTCGTAATTGTTTCTACGTATGAGCCTATTCCAAATAATAGAATAGTTTTTTGTGAGCTAGCCTATCTATTGCAAACCGATAATGCCTTATTACTCAATTTGCTAAATAAATAATAAACACATTCGTCATCAGTTAACTGTGGAATATTATGAATTAAAACTTTAAACTGCTGGTAAAACGGGGGCTACTGATGTGGATTTAATTAACTCAATTGGTGGGAGCGAAGTCTTTAATTTATTAAATCTATGCAGTAGAAAGTTATGTGAGACGAAAACATTAATTTGACACTTAATACTCTGTAAAATCCTCAGATGAGTTCCAAGTGTTGTTATAAACATTTGCGTTAGGATTTAATTTTAAATGATTTTTTTTACATGTATATAAAATATACCAATATTTGCTACTTCGATATTTGATGCGGCACTAAGAAATACATTTTGTTCGTCTATGGAATATAATATGTTTTTTGAAATTTCATAATTTTCTTTTGCGTTTAACTAACTGCATCTTCTGGTAACAGTTTACATTTATTAGGTTTAGTAGTCATTTTGTGGACAAACAATAAATATGCGAAAAAAAATTATTAAAACAAGCGAGAGCAGGTTAGGCGTCGCGATCTATGTGGCGAGGATCTCTTTAATTATAAACAGAAAGATGACCGCTGACGGAACGATTTAAATAAAATGAAATAGGGAGGTATGTAAATAGTAAAAGATGTAACAGTGATGAGGTGCGGTTTATTTTACTCTGGGGATTACGTACTTTTAATAAGCGGCGTGGGGGCCGTAAAGTATAAATATTATTTAACAACATAATTATGTAACATAAACAGTATAAAAGTATATGCTATAAATAAATAACGAATAAAATATAGTATATACTAATGTAACATTAGCAACACCCGTAGGGTTGCAGATGCGTTACCACCTTATAATATTGTGGGCTCCGGCTACCTGACTCATCAGACGAAACGAAGAAGTATAAAACTTACACTTCATGCCGGTCTTCTGTGTGCTCGTAGTACTTACCCGCATGGGTCTTTTTTTGTTAACGTGGGGGCAATGCCTACGCACAACCGCCCTCGCGGGGGCAAGAGCGGGCTATGTCGGACTCGCACACCCACGATGTTCCAACTAGGCGCATATCGGCAGGGCCACGGGAACGCTTTCGCACACGTCCTGCCAGCGCTGGCCACCTCAGCAGCCCCTTCACGGGGAGCAATGCCCCTCTCCTCCAGGTAAGGCGCGCTGCAACATTCAGCGCGCCTTCTTATTGGCCCCTTTTTGGCCGCCCACGAATTCCCTTGAGTTCGTTGACCGGCTATGGGAGCCAGGAGAGTCAGTGCCAAGCCTTCCAGCAACCAGCGGTGGACCTGGTCTGCGGCTCCGCCGCTTACCACGTTTTGGCCGCGGAGAATAGGGAGCACGGCGCACCGTAATACCGACACTCCTCTCCCCCCGTGGCTCCACCACCATTGCATCAGCGGTGCAGCCCCGCCACATCGCGGAGGATAGGGAGCGCGGCCAAACGCAATACCGACACTCCTCTTCCCCCGCGACTCCTCTTCGGTAGCATAAGACAGGGAGAGTGGCTCCTCCTCCACCACCCTCGACCTGTACCCTGCACTTCTGGATGACACAAGCCGGCCTAGTGTGGGTTCATTTTAGCTTCACCGTGATTAACCAAGCCCGCATGGGCCTGCCCATACGTAATAAATAATTTAATTGATGGATATCGATTGATAATAGTTTGTAATAGATGTTCATCTATAGCACCAGAAAGCTATGAGGAAAAAAACTTAAATAATTTTTAAACATTACATACTTTGTTTGTAAAGTAAGGTAGCAGTGCCCTTGTCACCCTTTACGTCAAGTGTTTATTTAATTTGGGTTGTCTGTTTATGACGGTAAAGGACTCTTAGTCACAGTATGGTTCGTGGATATGACGGTTTTTGTTTACATTTCTACTTTGCAGCCCGTTCGACTTTAATTAATAATATTGAAAAAAAGGTTTTATCATTGTGTGTTTATAAATGTTAGAGTTAATAGGTACGATACATATTGTGAATATTTTAAAGTAATCTATACTATTTTATAATTAACTATTTATCACAATCAAGTAATTATCGTATAACAATCGCAATATAACAAATGTAGAGTAATACTTTTCTTATGGAGTACCTATGGATAAAATATAGCTATTGTCAAAGTTTCAATAGAAATAAAGACCAGCAATTTATATACAGTTAATTTATTTTTATCATCAGCTCAAGCTATTGTAGGAAGAGTAGCGATTCCTTCCAGCTATTTTAAAAACTTATTGATGACTAAAGGACGCTCGCCAAGGCTATTGATTCGGTTTCTTTACTTTACTGTATGTTCCACTATTTACCTTACATTTACTGATAATATCATTAAACTAAACAAAAACTTATTATAATTTTACGAAATTTAAGACCTTTATATATTAATGAGTTTCTACATGTTCTAAAATCTGCTCAATCCATTGTAATCCGGCTTTCGTTCTGGCCACAGCACTCTTACAAATTACGTAGTTGTTTGATTTCGTAGTCACTTATTTGTTCACTGATAGAGTATTAAGCTACAGGATGTTTTCTCTTCCTTGACTACCACCGTTGCCAGCGTTTCACAAGATTACGTGTTGTCTCTTTTTTTACTTTTTTGCAATTTTCATCAACAGGGGAAGATTCACTTACACTTTTTAGACTTTGACTTTTAAAAAATCTGATATCAAAGATAAATTGCTGTTATTATAACAAATAACATACATTCAGCTCTCTAATAAAAATGTATGGAGAGATTATTTCTTAAAATAAATTAATAAAATGCATTTTAATAAACTACGTCAAATGTCCCACTATAGGGGTACATCCGTATATTGTTAGGGGAACAATCGGACAGTAGGTTGGTAGGTAGGTACAGGTTAAATAAAATAGCAACGATGTAATAAACTAAATGACAAAATATTTTATCAACAAAACATATTCATTTTTCTACATATTTTAAGAAACATATTCATTTCAATGATACAGTTCATATTTAGAGCAATCGTAGATTTCTTTCTGCTTTTAACTACGTGCTGTCAATCAATCCCTCCACTCCTAAATACTTAAAATACAGTTTTCGTTTTCTATGAAGTAGGGAGTAGCCCTCGAAACTTCTATACATTGCTCCTCTTCAAGAAATCTTTTACTGTGAGAGCTGTGCGTCTTAGGAATTTTTTACCCCGTACACATTTTATTTAAAAAACTATTAAATTTGTTTTTCTTCTTTCTTCTAAATAAAGTAGTTAAACCTCACCATGTTAACTGTAAACTGTAACTTGTGTTTTTGAGACTAGAGATAAGAACGCTTCTGTGAGGCATTCATTTCTTCGCTTAAGTCCCCTGAGTAATGAGAGGAAAGGTTTTGAAAAACAACTGAGACGTTCCCAATTGGCCTTTCATCTCGGTGTATGTAATGTAGTGTTCTGTCAACGGCCTACTGGTTCTCAGTCATTTACTCTCAGTTTACTTTTTTACTTTACTTTAATGTCTATAACCTATAACTGACTCCAATGTGCGAGAATCTAATATTTTTTTACGTCCAATTCTTGAGAAAATACTACAAAATAAGTATCTTAATAACAAAAAAAGTATCAGATACAATTTGTGAGTCAGTGACAAAAAACAAACATAATTTCCAAACCACAAAGCAAAATAATATCCGAATATCCTAGCCTAACCAAATCTATATTCCTAAGCAGTGACAGATTTGTCCGTTGGTAGTTCTAGGCTCATTAAAGATTAAGAGAAAAGACTCGCTGGAAGGCACAAAAAATTAAACGAAGAAAGTACATGATATTATGGGGCCGACGAATGGTACTTACTTATCAGGCCCGCTTGATTTGTTATAATTTTTTATGGAATATCGCCAACGCAAAAAAGTCAGAGGCGAAAGGCTACCAACGCTACTAAAAAAACACCACTAATTTGCAGCCCACATTTGACCCGCCAAAGTACGCCTATGGAGAAATCCACCACTGTTCCTAACATTTAAAAAGTAAAAAATAAAGTAACAGCCTTTAAATGTCCTACTGCAAGGCGAGACCCCCTCATTACAGAGGGTATCAGGGCATGGTCCACCACGCGGCCCACTGCAGATTGGCGGACTTCACATACTTTCAAAATTTTCGTTATTATTTCGAAAACATGCAGGTTTCTCACGATGATTTCCACTGTTGTTGTTGATTTACACTGTTGAGCACGTGATAAGTCAGCACTTAAAATTAAAAATTTCATTGGTGCCGGCACCGGGGATCGAACTCAGGTTGCTCGAGTATATTGAATTAAAAGGGAGCGCCCGGACAATGAGCTAACTCACGGCCTAACAACTAACCAAATCGCAAAGAAAAATCAAGAACATCCGTATACCAAGCAAAACTAAAATCGAACCTATCGTATATATATATATAATCGAATATCGAATTTCTTCGATTGAGATATATATATATATCTCTCAATCGAAGAAATTCGCATTATTATTATTAAATTGCAAATGGTTGGCGCTTGTCCCATAGCTTGTGAAAATATGTATATAGCGCATTTTAGGAATTTAACAACGCCATCTAGTTTTCACGGGAACTATATTCTTATCTTCTTATCGTAACTTACCTATGCTGGGTTGTAATTGTATCAATTGAAGATATTGTTAAATCAAACTTTTTGTTATGAAACTGAAAATTCAAGTAATCGTTACTAAAATTTTATCACTGAGAGCACATTTTTATGGAAAGTAATTTTTTTATTGGGAGCTATGTCATTTGAAAAAATTAAAAACTGTTCTAATTGATTCAGTAGCTAATAACGCATATATTCTGTTTAAGTGAACGAATTACGATCAAACGATGCTTAAATATTGCGAGAAAGTTGTACTGTCACCCTGTCAAATACCCCTTTAAAATCGATCCTATGGTTTGTGAGTATTCACAAAGCTTTTTTTTTAGTGAACCAATTGCAATAAACATAGCTTTAATGTTGCACAGAATTAAACTTGAATACTTACAAAAACACCATACAAATTAGTCCAATAGTAGGATAACTGTGATAACTGTTTGCGACTACACTGCTTTAATCTTAAAACTCCTATATCTCCCGTTTGAATGAACCGATTGAGATGACTGAACAAAGCCTAGATACTGCCCCAAGCTTTGCTTAAGTAACCAGTTTATGTTTCCCGTAACACTTTTTATGATACCCTTTTTAATTTTTCCATAAATATATTCGATGTACAGACACGCCGATTCTACTCTTTTATTATAAAATAGATAATTAATGCATATAATATAACAAAATAATAAATATAAATTTTATATTCTGTGTTGATAATTACACTAACTTGTACTAACTAAATGTTCATAACAACATAACATTGAGTTAGAACCAATTTATACACTTAAAGTTTTCATGCTAAGTCGATTAGCGTTCGAAGACTGTCTGAAACTTCTCGTTTATTTGATTAAAGCGCGTTTGTCTTTTAAATAAAAGTTTAACTTAAAATCCCACAGTGATGGATATGTAAAATTTCTGTTAATTATTCAGTTATTCCATGAATGACATGATACAATTATAATTTTGAACAGGAAGTAATTGTAAAACGGATACGCAACAAAGACTCACTAATAAATCGTTTTTTGTATATTGATTTATCGCATTTATTTTTAGTTTTATTTCCAACACTTCGAACTCTTCTCAGTGCCTATGGTCACGGGACAGACTGAAGCATAAGCATAAGCAGAAGCGTATCAGTGTCATTTTTACGAGTAGTTCAAGGCTACCGCCAGTTTTTATATTATTATTTTTAGTGTCGATCTAACAAAATAAAAGAAACAGTTCGCTGTTGTACAAATGGGCAGGTCCGTCCGAGGAAGTACCATGATCTCAAAGAAGTGGAGGCTACTATAAGTTCTGCGTTTTGTCTGGTGAGTGAGGTAGCCGGGGCCCACTTTATTAAAAGGTTTCAACGCATCTGCAACCCTACTGGTGTTGTGTACTCGTACCGCTGGGTCTCTTGAAAACATTTCTGCCGTAAAGTAAAGTGTCCGTGGATGGAAATTGTAAATAATTGTTATTTAAAAAATGAATGGAAAAGCGCTTCTTCAGTGAGCCATTTTCGCAAATAAACCGCATTTCTAGATATCTGGATTGCTTCGTAAATAAACAAACCCAGAAATTCCGCACAAGATCCATGAGAAATAAATGTTTCCACTACACGTAAACGTCTGGTGCGGATTTTAGTCAGGCGGTGTGATTGGGCCCTGCTTTTTTGAAAATGAGGCCCTAAATTGCTGTGACTGTGAACGAAATTCGTTACAGGAACATGATAACGGAGTTCTTGAGGCCGAAACGGCTTGACACCGCACGTGAAACAATCGATTTATTGCAGCAAAATTAAAATTACTTAAATTAGTTTGAGTTTCTGGAACGTTAAGTTAACTAATCAGATATATAATATTATGCTATATAATATTATTTAGTGCTTATTTTAAAACAAATATTATATATATATATATATATATATAAAAAGAGATTTAGAGCCGTGATAGCTCAGTGTCTGGGCGCTCGCCTTTAATTCGATATACTCGAGCAACCTGAGTTCGATCCCCGTTGCCGGCACCAATGAAGTTTTTTAACTTTAAGTGCTGACATATCACATGCTCCGCGGTGAAGGAAAACATTGTGAGGAAATCTGCATATTTTCGAAATAATAACAAAAAAAAAAAATGTATTTCGAAAATATGTGAAGTCCGCCAATCCGCAGTGGGGCCGCGTGGTGGACTATGCCCTGATACCCTCTGTATAGAGGAGGCCTTTGCCCAGCAGTGGGACATGTATAGGCTGGTACTTTACTTTTTTTTAAGATTTAAAATAAATTTTATTTTATATAATATTTGATTTAAAATAAGCACTGTTTTTGATTATGGGTACTTTGTTTAAATTATATATAAATATCTAATATATAAAATTCTCGTGTCACAGTTTTCGTTGCCATACTCCTCCGAAACGGCTTGATCGATTTTGATGAAATTTTTTGTGCTTATCCGGTATCTATGAGAATCGGCAAACATCCATTTTTCATCCCCCTAAATGTTAGGGGTAGTCCACCCCTAATTTTTTTTTATTTTTTAGACAAAATTTTTAATTTCTATTTTTTTATGATACAACATACAAAAATACATACAATCCTCAATTTTCACCCCTCTACGCAGACGTAGTCGCGGGCAGCAGCTAGTAAACATATATATTTCATTTAAAAATCAGAATTTATCAGATAAATATCTGAAAAATTCTTCGACTTAACAATGTGTTAAATATGGCTTTTAAGGTAAAATCAATTATTTGCTTGCAAAGTCCTGTTTCCTATTAAATTAAATTTAAAAAAAAAAAACTGCTCAATTTTTAAATAAATTACCCATATTGTAGTATATAACACGTGTGCTGCGGACCCTTCCTTGAAATACAAATTAAATGTAGACAAACTGCCAGATACGGATCAATTGCACGTCATAAAAATACTAGTCCCGGGTGGGCACCGAGCCCACTTTGCCGAAGCCAGTATGTTTTAATCGTTTTAGTAAAGGTCGTTATGAAATTTCTCTTAAGCCTAATTGTTAGCAGTTAACCCTTCCAAAATTCGAGCTAACATCAAAAACTTTTGTTGATGTTATCTACCTACTTTAATTTAAAGAATTCTAAAATGAAAGCCTGTAATATGTGATCTTTGCCTTAAAGGTTTTTGCCTTAAAGATTGAGCCTTAAAGGTAGTGGGGATGTTCACTATGTTACCGTGTTATTATCGGTATAAATTATGTTTAGCTGAAAGAGCTATGCTCGGAGTTTCTTTGCGCGATAAAATCCGGATCGAGGAAATTCGCCGAAGAACCGGAGTCACCGACATAGCTCTCCGGATCTGCAAGTTGAAGTGGCAGTGGGCAGGCCACATCGCTCGAAGAAATGTTAACCGATGGAGAATAAAGGTTCTCGAGTGGCGACCACTAACCGTAAGAAGTAGTGTTGGAAGGCCTCCGTCTAGGTGGACCGATGACATCATAAGAGTCGCGGGCAATCGGTGGATGCATATGGCAAAGTGACGTTCGTTGTGGCGTTCTACGGGGGAGGCTTATGTTCAACAGTGGACGTCTTGCGGATGATGATGATGATGAAGTTATGCTTAAACGAATTATGATGTTAAAAAGTAAACAAAGTAACATCCTATAAATGTCTCGCTGCTGGGCAACCACGCAACCCCACTGCGGATTGTCGGACTTCACATATTTTCGAAATTTCCTTCAGCGATAATTACGTGATAAGTCAGCACTTAAAATTAACGATTTCATTGGTGCTGGCACCGGCGATCGATCTCAGGTTGCTCACATTGAATTAAAGGCGAGCGTTAAATGTATACTATGTGAGCCTCATGTTACCTCATCAACCACACAAAAATTACAGCACATGCAATTTCAAAAGTAAAGGACGTAACAATAGATGCGTAAAGCATTGCTTAAAATGCGAAAAAAAAAAACAATGTAGACAAAATACATTAAGATCTATGTCGGTGTGGCAATCAGCCGTTAAGCAAAGCTTCTAAAGATCTTATTACCAAAAATGTTCATAAATGTGTTTTTTTCTGTTTAATAATTTCCTCTTCGAAATCAAAATATATGAATCAAAAAGACTTTGTTTTAAGATAAAATGCCATTATTTCTTTTCAGTCATATTTTAAGATGAGAAAAAGCAGAGACATTAAAAAGGTACCGTTAAACTTTGTTACTTTCTCTAAGAATAAAGTGCAGAAATTCCGTCGCAATCCATGTATATTTTATACATTCATGAAGTTCAGAATGGGAGAAATTATGCTTTGAGGTAGCGCGTGGTTGAAACCGCTAAAGTGTAAATTGTTAAATTAATTTATAATTGGTAATATTATTTATCATTATACAAATCATCATTACCTATTTATTAATTATTATTTATTGTTTTAGTTTGGCATACTGCTAACAAGTACGAATTTTTCTTATTAATCTTAAACATCACGCAATTTTTAAACGCGAAAGGACAGAATTATGCCTGAAGTATGCCTTCAAAAAATCTCTCTAACCAAATATTTCGCTAGTACGTGTAGTCAAGAAAATTACTTTGTCATTCTTTAAAGTAGTTTTGTGCAAGTTGTTTCCAGGTTCCTTCTTTATTTGGTCTTTTTTATATAGCATGCAAATAACATGACTAGAAAGGATATGATTGATGGGTCTAGAAAATTTAAAGGCTAAACTATAAATATATAAAGGTTATACTTTTCGTTATTGGTGAAACTCTTGACGATATTCTGATGTTTTAAAAAATATCTGTTATTGATATCGATATCGTCGTTAAAAATGTACAAGTCACAGAATAGTAGTTGGAATAATTATTTTAAAAAAATCCACATTTTTATAAGTACATCAAATGTTATTTGAATAATTTATTTAAAGATGTCGAAGAAATTTATTTTTCTCCTTACTTTTTTCATTCTTTACCCTAAACAAGCTTAATCTTTAAAGCGCTGTCGTATTTTAAACAAGAATTTTCAGAACGTAATGATAAAATATTTTTTATAAAATTTTCCACGTATTTCTTGCAGTCTTCTTAATTTCACGATGATTATTCATATTAAACCAGTTAACGGATTTTATCGCGTTTTAATTTTAATTTTGTAAATCCCGACGTTTAACTCTTTCCAGCCCAATAGTACCTATACCATTATGGCAGTCGTGTAATCTTACATGATAGATTTAGTCTTATTAAAACAGGTGTCGTAAGTTAACGCTACGTTGTGAGACCGACGGGTTGATAGCCCCTATCCGACAACTTGTATTTTCGTTAATATACGCTCAAGCTCGTGGAAACACTATGAGCTTTATACTCAACGAAGTTTTATCTAGTCTATGGACTGAAAGCGCAAACATCGATCATCAAAAGCCAAAACTCAAGCGAGTTTTATAACAGGCAAAATGGGAATAAGAGGACTAAATTATATTTTGCGATGGATTATATCGACTGTGCAGAATAGCTTCTAGTGCCATTATATCCGTTCCGTTACCATGAATGAAAAAGTTCAAAAAGGGGCAGAAAATCATAGATTGGTTTCGTAAGTTGTTATCATGTAAAAAGCATCGTATATTGAATTATTTAATTATAAAGTCAGTTATGCACACTATAATTATGTCTAATAACTCAACAAGTATCAAGGTCCATTACGATCATCCAGGCCTATAAGATGTGAGGGTTGAGTATAAATTTATTTACCACTTTTAAAATAGTTATACTAGGTACTGTAGAAATATGTTATCTTTCTGATATAGCAATGGAAAACGAAGAACGAAATTGATAGAATATAGGTATTTAAGATTTCATATTTCCGGTAACAAAGGTAAGTTAAGACAATTTTGTTTATATCGAATGGAACTGACCTTCCAAATCCAATCACGCATAGTGAATACCTAAATCAGCACCGGTTTTTTTCACTGCAGCGAAAAAAAATATTAAAAGATTAATCATTCGCTCATTCTTATCAAACCTTTATTCTTTCATAACATAAAAAAAACCGGGCAAGTGCGTTTTTTTTTTATAAATTTAAAAACAATGCCCTTACTTTAGGATACATTATCCTGTATTGTAAGGACGTTTTATAAACATAAATTTCACTCGGACAAACACCCAGATCCGAAACAACTATCTGTGAGCCACACAAATAGTTGTACCGTGTGGGAATCGAACTCACGACCCCCGACGCCGAAGCCAATACCTTGGCAACTCTGCCACAGAGTCATCAAATCTCGTGCGAAGGTTTTCGTACCTTAAAACTAATTACTTAACTATAAAAACGGCAAAATGTCATGTCTGTTGTATGGTAGCCCCACTTAAATATATTAAATGTATTTTTTTTATTCTGTTTTCTCTGTATTTGTTGTTATAGTGGCAACAGAAATTCATCATCTGTGAAAATTTCAATTGTCTAATTAAAATTATCACGGTTCATGAGATACAGCCTGGTGACAGACGGTCAGACGGATAGACAGACAGCGGAATCTTAGTAATAGGACTCTATTACTGGTAACGGGTACGGAACCCTAAAAATGAAATTTTCCATATGTTATTGTTTATGATTTTTATATTCTATCGCAAATCAAAAAGAAAACTTTTAATTTAAATGGTTATGTTCATTTTAATATGGCGGTTAAGGCTGTTGACAAATGTAATGTTTTATATAAATCTTTACTAAATTTCTTGTAAGTTGTCAAAGGCAATTTGTGGAATTGAAATAAACTTTTTTTTTTTGATAAATAGATGTTATAACTAGCACTACACTAACATTCTGTGGATGTTTTGATGTACCAGGTTTATACAATTTTTTGTCATTCTTATTATTTAAAATTTTGGTAATTCATTCATTTATTATAATTAGTTAAATTGTAATTAATGTTTCAGAGTTTGCCTCTGTTGTCTTGTTATTTAATTTAAATTACTTGGAACGGATTATAAATTGGTGTAAGTTAGATCTTGTTAATGTTCAATAAATCATTCATTATAGTTCTGCAGGTTTTTTAATTAACATTTCCCCTTTTTCCAATTAATACAATAAGGATACTGTTTGGATAATAAGTGCTTGTTAAGACAGTCCTCATAATTTGAGAAAAGGTAGCACCGGGCATACAAAAATTAGTAACTGATTGTCAGCCCCGGGTCTTCAATTTTTCTTGGGTGGGGCAAAAACTGAGAAATGCCGCCCATTTATATTTATTTTTATCTTTATCATCTATACAGGGTGGCTTTTCTAAAGATGCCCAAATTCACACAGGAGGTTTAGACTCGGTAGTATAATCGTTTATGGAAATAAAAACAAACTTTTTTTCAAAAAAAAATTCCAAAAAACAGAACTTGATGACAATGCGGTGAATGAATGACTATTCATAAATGCGTCGTATACTTTTGAAACGAACTTGTGTGCGTGTTAGGGCGTGATGGGCGCGCGTAAAATAAATGATTTGCCCATAAATCACGCACTTTTGGGATAAGTTGAAATTAATGTATTTAATTAATTACGAGTGATTTTAAATATTTATCATTTTTATATAGCATTATTTGTCTAGAATTTAATAAAAAAAATGGATACACTTAGAAAAGCCTCCCTGTATAATTTCAGCTATCAGATGTCCACTAATTGATTGACATTTAAAGAAAGCCTACATAAGCCTTTCGGAAATTTACTGTTTTTTTTTGCAGGGAAATAATAAAATAGGAACTTTTATAGTTTGATATAGTAACGTGGCAAACGCGAAAGTGGAAAAATTACAGTTTCAAATAAAGTTGACAAATACTGTAAATCTGACAGTTTAAACTCTAAATCTTACATTTAAAAACTGTTAGCTTTACAGAAATGTAAAATTTACTACGTGACAATGCAATTTTTCCACTTTGGCGTTCGGAGCCCCAGTTAAGTTACTAGTACCTGGAGGACCGAGCATTGCTCGTTTTTTTTTGGTAAATCATGTATTTTGGAAATAAATATTTTTGGAAATAAAAAATAAAGAAAATGATCTGGTATAGAAAAAAAGTAAAAAAAAGAAGTGTGTAACTGATCGTGATACGAACCGCGACCGTCTGTTTAATTACCGACCGAGCTATTATAACATTTTTTTTGCAGCGAAATTTACTGTGATATTCAAATGATATTTTTCATTCCTTGCAAACAGGGATAAAAGGACATTTTCTAAAAATGAAACCTAGGTAGATCGATTTTTCGCCCCCTAACTTACGCACATACTAAATTTCATGAAAATCGCTGGAGCCGTTTCCGAGATTCCGATTATATATATATATATATATATATACAAGAATTGCTCGTTTAAAGGATAAGATTTATTTATTTCAAACTATAAGCGTTCCTGTTTTCTTTTTTTCGTGTGTATTAAGCCAACTTATTTACAGATATATAGACATAAACGTGTAGAATATAATTATATTTTATACATAGCACAGGATAGGATTTAAAATAAAAATATACGTAATAAAAATGAAAATGAAATATATTATTGCATTTGTGAATTGAAATTAAAATTTTATTCATCGAGCTGTTTGTTTACCAAATAAATCTATGACCTTGTCATAATTTAACTCGTGTGCAATTAGATTTTCTATCACTAAGATTGCAAGTCTCGATAAGCCTTCCTGGCTCATAAAAGATCGCAAATAATTTTTAATTTATTTTAGTTTGCTAAAACTTCGCTCACAGCCTTTAGCTGAAGTGGGAAGCGTAGAGTACAAATATTAGGTCCTTACATATGAAATTGACGTTGTGTACGGGAGGAATATAAAGTCATTTTTTTTTGTAAAATATATTTAATTAATTAAAGTATGCACGTATGTTCTAATCTATGCACCTTTGCCATCTCATAGGTAGTTCATTGATCCCTTTACTAAAAAAAACATGGGGGCGAGAATCCATAAACTCTTTGAAGGCGGTTTGGACTGCCGCATCGGAGTTGAATTTTTTTCCTTGTAAGAAGTTTTCCAAATTCCGGAAAAATGGTAATCTGTTGAACAAGGTCCGGGGAGTACGGTGGATGCAGACATTCCAATTGTAGCGTTGTCACACACACACACGGGTCTTCTACTCGGCCTTGAAAGGCCGGCAGGTGCGGGTGTCGAGATATTTCTCATGACCCGGGCTTCTTCTCTGGGGCCTCTCTGTGCCCCCGGTATTTTGGGCCAAAATGGCCAGATGGTATGTGTTGTTATGTCGCCATAAAAATGGCGCAACACTGTTTAGAGGTAATTACTGTTTTTGCTATGCGCCGTGATGCTCGGTGAGTAGCATGGACAGCGTGTGTAGGGTTGCGCTTATCGGTGATTGCCCCGATGCCATTGCGGCTATAATGGTTGTAAGTGCATCCGCCAGTATGCGGATCAATTGCTGGAGTGATTCTGTGAATTCTTCCACAGTTCTAGGGGCTTCATTGTTTTGGCGGCTTTCTTGAGGGCGAAGGGGGCGACGACTGGGCGCTGTCTCCGACCTTTGTTCGATATTTGTTTGACGGCTTCTTTGTTGGGGGGGGGGGGGGGGGCGGTGAGGTAACGCCGTCTCCGTCTCCGTATTGGTGGCTTGTTCCCGTTCTTGTTCGCGGGTGGTGTATGTTGACGGTCTTTCGTCTTGCGATGCGGCCGCGGGTGCATCACGTCCGCGGCGTCTTCGCCGATGGCTTCTGACTCTGCTAGTAGCAGGGTTGGCTGGTGGCTGGAGAGTAGTGACTATTGTAGTCGATCTTGGTAGGGTGGCTGCAGTGGAGGCGGCGCCGGCGACGACTGTAGAATGCGGGCGCGCGCCCTCGGTAGGCTGTCTATATATGTCCCCCGCAGTGGTTCGCACCGCGGTAGGGGTTTGTAGTGCGGTTGCTACTGTGCTCTCGCCTTCGTTAGGCTGAGGGGGGAAGTCTGAGGTGGGGGGAGCTGTCCCCCCGCTTCGGCTCTCTCTGTTTCGTCGGACGGTCGTCCATCCCGTTCTCTCGTTACTTGTAGTCGGCCGCGGCGGATGGATTGCTATCCCGCGTTTTCTTGCCTCTCTTAGAAACGCGGGACAGCGCCTATCGTTGGCTGGATGCCTTTGCCCGCAGTTAGCACAACGTGCGGGGGGTGGATAGCGGCACTGGACAATTGGCTGCGATGTGGTTGTCTGCGCAGCGAACACAGACAACCGGTCGGTGGCAATTTGCCGATGAGTGCCCGAATTTTTGGCACCTATGGCACTGAGGTGGGCCTGTTCTTCCCTTCCACCCCTCAATTTGGATGCCCGGCATGTTGAGGAGCTCGTTAATATCATACAGTCGAGCTGCCTCTCTATCGTTGAGGCGGTCGAGCTGCACGAAAAATATGCATCGGCTTCGGTTTCGTACTGGAGGTATCAATTTAGTGTAGGTCGCCGGAAACCCTAGGTAGCGTAACGCATTAGTTATGCTCTCCGGGTGAGTCGTTTCAGGCAATCCGCGAATGCCCACTTTTGTGGGGAGGTGTCTGGCCGGAGCATAACAGTACCAAGTTATGCTGCTATCATCGTTGGTGGCTGCGATTAAGTGTCGCTGGACAACTCGGTATTCGTGCCCCGATTGGGGTAAGAAGCGGATGCCTTTCCCGAAGGCACGCGCGTTCGGCGCGTGTCCGAGCTTGTTTTTAAGCGCCAAAAAATGGTGAGCCCAATCGGGCAGTTTTTCGACGATAATCGGTGGATATCCCTTTTTTGTGGTATCTTCCTCGGGAGCTGCAGGTGCTTGCTCCTCCGTCTGAGCAGATGTCGACGGTGTTGGTTGCACAGGCGATTTTGTAATGGTTGCATAAGATGTATTTTCTCGTACTGTTTCCATGCGCTCGGATGGCGCTTGTACTGAGTCGTACGAGGGCGATCTTGGCGGTTGCGAGTATCGCGTAGTGTTGGTGCTCCTGTGTTCGATTTCATATTGGTCGTCTTGCGGTGCGGTGTCCATCTCTTCGACGCATTGACGTTTTTCCAATAACGATGCGTCGGTTTCGGGCGGCGTATGTCGCCTGCGGGTCTTCCTGGGGTGGTACGTCTTGGCCGGGGTGGATACGTACTTAGACGCACCACCGTCGGCCTTGACTTCCGCCACCTCTGAGACGCTTGCGGCGCTCCTACGGTATTCTTCTTCGCTGGTCGATAGATAATCTTCGGCTACTTGGTAGCGCTGTGGCTGTGGGCGCAACAGCTGTCTTGGGAGCTCAGCTTCCTCGACGTCCTGTTGGTCCATGGCAACAGGTGTGCGCGTTCTCCTGCGAGGTTTGGGGGGCGATATGCCCTCCATCGTTCGCGGCTCCGTCACGGCCCGTGTTGCGGGCGGAATCGATCCCCAGGCGAGCGATGTACCTTGCTCCCCTCAGCGCGGGCCACTTAGCCGGGTGAGACCCCTAGGGGAGGCCCAGCGAAGCGCCCAGCGAGCGGGGAGAGGTATCAAGGCCGCAGTGTAAGGCGGGATTCGTCGCGCTTCCAAGCGCGCGCACTGCCTGCCCCTTTCCAAGGAAAGGGGGGACACAGTGCGAGGTCGCACACGTAGTCTCGCTGTCGCGGGGGCACGTGGTCTCGGCGAGGCGTGTACGGCGCTCACGTTCCGGACAAGGTGGCCTAGGCTGCTCGACGCTTCACGGAGTTAGTACCTCGACGTTAGGCGGAGTGGCTTCGGCGGACTTCGGCTGGATGGCTTCAATCACTCACGATGTCGCAGAACGGGCGCTATGTAGCGTTGTCGTGAAGCAGCAGTGGCCTAGAGCGATTGACCAATCTCGGTTGTTTAGTAGCTATTTCTTCCTTCATGGTTTACAGTTACTGACAATATTATATCTGCTGTAATCGTTTGGCCAGATTTTAGAAAGCTGTAGTGAACGACACCGGCGCCAGTCCACCAAACAATCACAAGTAACTTTTTCTGAGTCAATTTTCGTTTAGCTGGCTTTCGATTGGGCTGGGTCTCCAGGGTTCAGCCATTGTAACAAGCGCTTCCGATTGTCGTACAATATCCACTTTTCATCATAAGTAATGATTCGATTTAAAATCCCTTTATTATTTTGTCGGTTGTGCAAAGTAACACAGCAGTCGACACGTGTTTGCAAGTTCGATTCACTCAATTCATGAGGTACCCATCGTTTTTTTACTTTCCCGATTTGCTTTATGTGGATTAATACTAATAATTTACCACTTACCCCGAAGCCTGCAGCTATCTCTGAAGTGCTTTGTGATGGATCCGCTTCCATTCTTCATTTTCCACCGGTGGTCTCCGGCCGTCCACGGGGTTGGTTCTGAAGGTCGAAATTTCCAGAACGAAAACGTTGAAACCAAAAAAGTACCGTGTTTCTTTTGCGACACCAGCGCCGTACATATCATTAATCCTTCGAGCTGTTTCTGCAGCACTGGTGCCACGATAGAACTCGTACTCGTAAATATACCGATAATTTCATGTTTTCCATTGTGCGGTATGGAATGAATTTATAAATTTGAACATGGAAGTCTTAACCAAAGAGAAGATATTTCAGATCAAAGTGGTCAGTATGACAAAACGCTAATTTCGTATGTAAGGACCTAATATTAGGAAAAGCATCCTGCAAATCATGCGCATAGATCTGTTGCAAGAGATAGACAGCGCCTCGCATAATAATGTTCGTGCAGCACGTCTCACTCCATGCTCTGGGTCGATCGGTCGAGTTGTTAGGGAAAAGTTGAGTAAATTATGAGTTGTCCATTCGTCTGTAAAATGTGAATTCGCCGCCCTCAAACCTTGCCGCCCGGGGCATGGGCCCCGGCTTGCCCTCCCGAGTTTCGGGGCTGCTCATTTTTCTTTATATGTATTATGAAGAAACGACCCCAAAACCATGGAGGCCGTACATGTTCTCAAGAGGTGGTTAAACAGGTGACACTATGCCCCCCCTATTGTGTTTGTATTCCTGTGGCCACAAATACGACAGAGATAGGTCTTCCGGTCCGATTCTCAAGAGATGCAACAAGGATAATTCTCACATAAAAAAATATGAACGGTAACCACAAGTTACTCATAGAATTTTACCAAAAGTTTAATAATGAAATTTATTATGCTATTATTAATGCGCAATCGGAAAATATTCCTGTGGGTGTTATACGGAAACGATTATTTAAATATCAAGTTTAAGAAGTCATAAACTTACGAAATCTATGACTAAATGATAACCAAGTCTTGTAATTGGATATTAAAGTCTTATCATTCCTTTGAGACACCAATGGTTACCGTAATATCAAATATCTTCGTTAATACGTTCTCTCGGGCTTGATTAATCATCCTTACCCTTACTTAATGGTTGTTCCGGAGTATATTCTTCGTTAAATATTTTATGAGCCTAATTAGTTTCCTTTACATAGGCATAGGAAAATTGAGGCTGTGACAGTGCAATATTAAAGTATGAGCATGGAACATTGAGCGAATTTTTATTAAGTCTTGTCTACTATACATTTATTAAACAACGCTTTTTGTGTATTGAATCTTTTACTGCATAAAAATCGACTCTGTTAATGAAACTGGTTTACAATATTGTCAGTATAAAAAACACGCGCTTGCGCTCGTGTACACGTATAAATATTTCTGTTAAAGTTATTCCTCTGTTTGTACCATACCATAATAATGTAAATTGTCGTTGGTTCTTATATCCCAAAATATTATTTAACTGTAATAATTTGTATTGTACATTAGTAAATAAAAAATAAAAAAGCATCTTATTTCACGCATCGAAAAATAATTACAATAAAGTTGTTTTTAAACATTTTCACATGTGTTTCTAATGTAAGCAATGATTTAAAAAGAATTACCACATTAGGAATTGTTAACACATCATGATAATTAATTAATAGTTTCTATATAATACATAACATATTTTCATTTAAATTTAAATCCGATATGATTAAAACAGTTAAAAGTATAAATTAAATTTGAATGATTATAATTTTTAAAATATTATTTATGTAAGATATAAAATGTAAACAAAATAAATTGGAATTAAGATGCAAACATAAGTGGATGGATGCATACAGGTCGTTCTCATTTCAGATTCCCTGCAGGACCTAGAAATGAAGTTATGTGAATTGTCCTTCGGTCATCTATCATCTAGAGTTAATGATCTATCATTATCTATTACTCACGTATTTGGCTGAAGACGGAGTGATGAAGTCTTTGTAACTTACATACTTTTGTAACACTTCCTCCATGCTTGGCTGTTTTTATAACTCTTTTGGTTAACTTCCAGCTTTGACAGGAGCAGGTTAACTAACTCCTGGAAAGACTCCATGACTTTTGAGTTTCTTCGGCATCTTTTTTTTTAGAATTTCCTTTAGGTTCCAAAACTTTTCCGTGCGCCTTTTGTTATTACTTTATCTACTTTTGCATCATTGTTAAGATTTTGAAAGTTTACCAAGGCAGATATTGCTCTACTGACGCAGTTTTGTGCGCCATTTTTCATGACTTTGCTTAGGTTATGTCGCCGCCTTATTGCTTGTTTGTTGTTCAAGGTGTGTAACACTGCATCATTTGCAGCATCTGTTGGGGTATATAGTTGAATTATACTTTATCTGAGATTGTTTGTTGATTATCATTTTCGTCCCCATCGATTATCGGTTCAACGAGCTATATGACCGGCCCATCGCCACTTGATTATTTTTGTTCTACTGTATATGTCTTCGTTGCGAACTATATCACGCAGAGAAATACCGAGTATATTTCGCTCCATAGCTCGTAGATATAATTTTAGTTTCCTCATGCGGCTAGCATTGAAAACCATGTCTCGGTTCTGTAGATTATGGATATTAAGGCTAATAGGTCCACTCGCCCTGATAGACCAATAAAGCTATGTATATTTTAGACCAATAGACCAATAAGTCTATGTATATTTTGGGGTGTTTCTTCTCGAGAAAGCCTACACTGTTACGGCTTGCGGTCTCTCGTATGTAGTGGAATAAAACATTTCTAGAATTGAACTTCCTACCCCATTTTTCAGTTTTCCATAGTTCTAATAGGCGAAGGTGTATTGATAATCAGAATCTAACTTAATTGAGATATTTATCTCTGATGGGTTTCAGTTTTCAAGATTGGGAATGTTATAACAAAGTTAACATATGCCTACAGAATCGGGCAAGTGGCATCCACCGTTACTGATTATAGTATAATGCCCATGCATACAAAAGGGGAAAATCTTCTTCAAGTTACGACGACGGAAAGCCGCGTTTTCTGAGCCAGATAAAATATTAATAAAATTTAAAGGTGAAATTTAAAGAAAAAAAATTATAGACATTCAAACTTATATAAGTTATTTTTAAACTGTAAGCAATTTAAACCCAATAAACATAGGGCAGCTTTAATACACCATATTAGAAAAGCCTTCAAGGAAATATATTCTTGGTAAATATCAGATGTAATGTTGCGTAATCAAGATTAATGTCTACGTATTTAAATCAAATAGTTCATTATACTTTTATAGCTTTTGTAATTGTCGTTATCGAGTTTCTCTCCGGGTCTAATTGTTAGTAATTAACCCATCAAAATTCGAACATCAAAATATTTTATTGATCATATAAAGTTATTAATTACTTCAAAATAAGTATGATCTTTGAATATGGGCATACCGCTCATGTAAATAATTGAAGTATTGTCGTAATTATTTTATATACTTTATGGACATAATATAACTTTAAGTCATTTTTTTACTTTTTTTGATTGGTAAACAACAATCCGAAGATGTTTATTTTTTACGGCATACATTACTGCACTATGTAAATTTTTACCTTAGCTAGACTGAAATATTAATGAATTAAAAAGTATTAAAATTATTTCCTTGTCGAATAGCAGTTTGTTCGCAACTTACCAAACAATGTTGGTTCTGTTATTATACATGACAAATGTTCTAATTCGCTCGACATATGCAGAAATTAGATACAAGAAGACAAAATATGACATTAATATTACGATCGTTAATTGATTTAATTTCCTATGCTTCCGAACTGAATTAATAATTTAATATTATTTTAATTTTGGTGTAAGGCATATAATACGATTAAGCGTATGAAATTAAGTCAAAATATAAAGAAAAAAAAAAATTCCCGTTTATTCTTGAATATATTCACTTGTGTTTATTTAACAATAAGTTAATTTAGTGGAATTTTAGATTAAACTTGAAACTTTTGAAATGATACAGACTGAAATAATACAAGCAAACCAAGTAAATTAACTTTATCATGTGAATTTATGCAATAATAAACTACCAGTGACGAATTTAATTAAAAATATGAAACTTTTACATGATCATGTAAATCATCTGTCGAAAAGTGAACCTACTTGTGTCAAACAGACAAAATCGAATGGATTGAGAGTACTATATAAGTTGTTAGTTTCTAGCATTAGAATCTTTTACGAAGTAAAAGTATTTTTTTATGGCAAGCGAGCTATCGGTTCACCTGATGTTAATCGATAAACGCCGCCCTTGGAAATTTGCAACACCCATAGGGTTGCAGATGTGTCACTCGTCTTCTGTGAGGTCTTGGTACGTACCCGGACGATTAAAAACCTTTTTTTACGTGCCTTTAAAAAAAGAAAGATGTTTGAAACGAAATCTTGCGATTTCTTACTTTTAAACCTCCACTTGTGTGTGTACTCACCCCACATGTCAATATACACATCTGAAAACAGTTAAATATTGACACATTTTTGATAAGGGTAGCGTGTCACGTATCGTTTCTTAAGAAAACATTTTTATTTTTGCTATAGAAAGTTTATACAATCCTCGAACTGACGTGATTTAAGAGTGTAAAATATTTACGTATTTACTTATGTATATAAAATATTTACATATTTATTTACTTTTATTATATTTTAATTAATGTGTGTGTACTTTATGTATATGGATCATTCTGATGTTTTTCTGTCTTCCCGGTAAGTTATAAAGTAGTTGCGTTCGATAATGCCGTAGAAGAGACGTCCAACGCTGCTTTTCTCTGTGGTTCCGTCGAACGCGAAGATGAATAGATAGGAACAGAAACTACTTCGAACAACAATAAAAGTATTGGCAACTTTCTACATTGAGTCGATTTATAATTTTGTAAGAACTTTCTTAGAAACACTTATACTCAAAGGGGTGTTGCAGGTGTTCATGGGCGCCGCAATGCAATCACCAGTAATGACTTGCCACCAGGTGAGCCTCCTGTTCGTTTGCTCCTTTTCTCCATAATATATATATTTAATTGTTATTAAATATGAAATCATAGACATTCATAATTGTAATTTTATTGTTGCGAAACAACTGTTCTAAAACATATATTTCTCATATGCAAGACTTTTTACTTCATGAAGATAGCATTTTTATTTTCCCCACGAATGGGTATTCTATAGAACAAAGCACAGTTCGAAAGCGGTGAAGCACTGCAAAATCGTTTTAGTCTATGTTAGGAAAAACTATAAAATATTCTGTAATTTTCACGTCGTATTCGTGCTTGAATAAGAAGTATAAAAATAATGTCTAATATATGTACATGTATCATATATAATGTATAATAATTCTTACAAGAACGAATTCTAGGAATAAAACCTGTACAAATGTTATTTTTTTAAGTATCACTTTTAGATTTATTTATTTCATCTTTAATGCCAACTTAAAGTAAAAAGGTAACAAGGGCTACCTTAATAAACAGTCAAAAGATGCAAGAGTAATAAATTTTAAATAATGAGAATAAATATATTAATAAAAAGTAAGAAGTACATATTTAATGAAGACGATGAAGACGACGAAGATCTTCTATGAAGACGATATCACTGTGGATGTCTTGCAAACTGGTCGTGCTAATATTTCTCGGAAATTCGTCGACAGCTTGTGTCTGACGTTGAGTCTTGGTTAACCAAAGTCTCAGACTGGGTTCGACTAAATTAAGTCTAATTCAACCCCAAAAAGGCATAAGCTTTTTTTATGTGAAAAGTTGCCAAACGAGCATACGGTTCACCTGATGGTAAGTGAATACCGCCACCCAGGGACATCTGCTACACCTGAGTATTACAGATGTGTTGACAACCTTTTGAAAATTGGGCTCCGGCTACCTCACTCACCAGACGAAACGCGAAAGTATTTGTCATACTTCCACTTTACGCTGGTCTTCTGTGAGGTCGTGGTACTTACCCGGACGGGCCTGCCCATTTGTGCAACAGCCGAGGCTGCTGCGTGGCCCTACCACCGTAAGCTTGCGCGTTGACTGCTAAAAATTAACTCCTCCTTTTGAAAACACTTCGTTATCTGTCACCACAAGAATCGGAATACTGGGCGTCGACATTTCGAGGAACGTCTAGTTCTGCGGTCATTTGGAACACAAGTCCAAATTGGCCTCAAAAATGTTTGGTGCATTCGGCAAGGGCACAAAGGTCTCGCCTTTGTGGTAAAAGTTAAAATCTGGAACAGAAATATTAACACATTTATCCAGATATATTTCTGTCTCTATGGGACAGTGTTGCACAATTTTATTTCATTACTTACCTACTATCCGTCCCGGCTTCGTATTGGTGGTAATTGTCATTTTTTATGTATTGTTTTACCATGGTGTGTGCAATAAAAATAATTTATTCATTCATGCATTTGATCTGTCTTGTAAGGTTTAGTCAGCGTTTGCAAAATAAGCGCTCAAAAAATATGTTTATGTATGTCCATTGAATAGGCGCAGGATAGAAGCAAATGGCGACAAGTTACATATTGTCACGATCCGCATTAGTGACGGAACGACGAAGAAGAAGAAGAATTTCAACTGTAATATTACGTATTACGTATAAATCTTCCTCTTGAATAGTGATTCACATTTTAATGCAGTTTTTAGCAACAGATTTAGTGAAATCTGTTGCTGAAAACTGCATTAAAATCCGTTGTATTTAAAATTAATTGATATTTCAACTTTCCATTATTGATATATTGATGATATTGGAAAACAGCCCTTGTTGTTAAAAGTTGAATGAGAATAATTTTCAAATCGAACCTTTATCACTCGAAGCATTTGATCAGAACTATAATTTTCTTCATGTACTATATCTTCGACAAAACCTAATGCTCCATTGACTAACCCATTTTCAACCCAAACATTAATTGAACGTAACATAACTTTTCATCCAATAGATCAAATAATATGGTTCAAGGCCAACTAATAGTTCTGCGCCTAGTTTTGCCTTAGAAGAATTATGATAAGCTGGAATATAAGCAACTGGTGGATGTAATTCTTTCAACTTTCGATTAATACCAAAAATTACCACCAAAAATACACCACCTCGATGTCTAGCATTAGACAACAGCACTTTTCAAGGCATTTGCTGCCTCGCACAAATACTCTGTGGAACCATCTCTTGCTGGCGGTGTTTCCGAACCGTTACCCCCATTTATAAAACCTCGGTGTTGCAGTTGTTCATAGGTGGCGGTAATCACTCACCATCAAGTGAGCCTCCTTCATGCTCGTTTGTCCCTTTTCTCCATAAAACAGTTAAGATTAATAAGATTTATTACTTCGAAAATTTTTTTTGGAAAATACACTCATTATCAGGTAGGCATTGTGAATGATTTACATTGATTGTAATATCACGATACCAAGGATTATTACTTTTGTGATATATCAAAGCTGCCTTAACATTAATAATTACACGATTGACAATAAAATTTTTGTACCCTTCATTTTCTCTAAACAAAATATGCTGATTTACTTAAATTTACTTATATTATTGGGCTGTTAAAAAATTAATGGCAAATTCTAAAAAAATCTAATTTTCGTGATATAAATTTGATTCTGCCTCTCGTTCTCTTTTCTAACGTTCTCTCGTCTGATTCTTCAACAAACGGTTTTTTTCACATTCTTTACGGCCTGTTAATGTGAGTCTTCGCGTCATTTTAATGTAGTATTTTTATTCTTTGTTTCGCTCTAACAATATCATTAATATACTTACTGTAGGTGAAATATTTGACTTGTTTTTACAAAGTTATCGTTCACGCATTCTTATATTATTTTTTTAGGTGCTCACTAATAGTCATTTCAAAACATATTCAAAAAATGTCAACCTAGGTTTTGTTGCCAATGATTAACTCTTTAGTTTTCTAACAGATGGCGTTAGTAGTACAATAAAATTGTATCCAATAAATATATAAAAAAAATATAATTTTTTTTGGCAGATAACACATCTAGATATGAAGTTAAATTACTGTGTTAAGGCACAAATCTATAAAACTGATAGTTTTTCCGTAAAGTGTACCACAAAAGTGCTCAGATTGTCGAATAGTGTTAGGACTCGCTTCGCTCGCCCTTACTTTACTTCTGTTATTTAAGTGAAGGTCTATTTTAAGGGCTTCAAGGCCTCATCTAACGCCGTTTAATATTACTTCGTCGACGATTTTATAACTTCCAGAATAACAACGATTCTATGAGCATAACTATCTATACAAGAGGTTACAGGACGTGGTTACTGTTGTCGGTAATAAAACGATTGTGCAACCGGGTTTGCAGGTAGCGACTATTACAATTAGCATAGACTTTCCGTGTTACCTGACGTCCGCATCGTATGCAAACACGAAGCGGAATGATGCAAGTAGGGTGGGAGAAGATTGTTACAATGACATGACTAGAGGCCGAGCGCGGTGCGCCCTTTAGTGTTTTTAATTATGGAAAGAACCTTATATACTGACGTGTGCTCTCGGGGTCGAACGTAGGTGAAGCAGTGGATTACACTCACCGATTCCTAGTCAGCGCATGTGGAAAGTGTCAGTGACTTGCGTGCTGCGGAAAGCATTGTAGCTAACGGCTGTTTGCTAGACTCTGGGCTTTTTCAATGTCTTCTCAACTCATGGTGGTAGGGCCGCGCAGCAGCCTCGGCTGTTGCACGAATGGGCAGGCTCATCCGGGTAAGTACCACGACCTCACAGAAGACCGGCGTAAAGTGGAAGTACAATTCTTTCGCGTTTCGTGTGATGAATGAGGTGGCCGGAGCCCAATTTTCAAAAGGTTGTCACCGCATTTGGAACCCTCGGGTGTAGCAAATGTCTATAGGCGGCGGTATTCACTTAACATTTGCTCACTTGGCAACTTTTCACATAAAAAAACGTTCAGATTAGACGTTCTTTGATTTAACACGTTTATAATTCTAATGGCGAATGATAGCTTTAGTTTTAGCATGATATTATACAGTGCCAAAAGCTCCAAAGTCAAATCAATCGGTGTCATAATTTATTTTTTCATACATTCTTATCTCTAAGTTCACACAAGACATTATTAAATGAAACTATTTTTATCGCCGTCGTACATTTAAACCACGATTCTTCTATATTTCTTCTTCTTCTTTATTATTACCGCGGAGATAAGATAGTTCCACTTGCTTTGTTTGGCAATGCTCCATTTTTTTCCATAGCTTGAAAGTAACTAACTTAGAAAATAGAATTTTTTTTAGTGTTGTAAATTTATTTAACAAAAATTTGTATGGCTATTTGAATGAATTTATGTTTTTTGTTTAATATACATTTAACTTCTTAATAATTATCATTGTAGTTCATCATCATCATCATCAGCCGCAAAATGTTCTCTGTTGAACATAGGCCTCACCTTTAGAACGCCACCACGAACGACACTTTGCCATTTGCATCTACCGGTTGCCCGCGACTCTTATAATGTCGTCGGTCCACCTAGAGGAAGACTTTCCAACGCTACGTCTTCCGGTACGTCGCCACTCGAGAACCTTTACTCCCCATCGGTCATCAGTCATTGTAGTTACAGTTATTAAAATATAACATTGTAAGATGCTAGTTTTTTTTACAACCAAAAACATGTGCACGGCCGTTGCCGTTAAAGTCTTATACTTACTCATTTCAAGATGCGACGGATCTCACTTAAAACGCGAACGTTAATAAGCGTCGTCTGCGCAACGTCCTTATCGACCCGGTCGAGGAACGGGACATAAGTACGTTGGACCCACCGTCGGGTGTCCCGCCAGAGAACACTACACAGTGTAACCACAAACGCCATAAATCATCCTCGCCTACGAGTAACGGTGTAGCCACCAAATAATCAGTCAACGGCCATCGGGGTCTCGGTCCGCACCGAACTTTGATGGGCCTAGGCGACCGTTTTTAATAACGTACGCATGTGCGCAATGCGCGGCCCTATCCAATGAGGCGTCAAACCCGTGGGTTCTGGCTAGCCCACGCGTTCTGCGTTCGATGAAGCTTTAATAGTCTAAGGACTGAAAGAGTTAATATTAGTTAAAACATAAACATATGCATAAACCCATCTCACTTGACTGCACTTTTCACCTCAATTTTTCTTTTCTTCTTTTTATTTCTTTTACTTTGAGTTCTTCCTCCACTTAACTGTTCGTCTCGGGCGCTGTGAGCTGCTTTTATAGGCCAATTTGATCGTCTTTCGTTTAAAATCTTCTTCAAACGTTGCATTTCAATCGCCTTTTTATGTAGAAAGTTGCGGAATAAATAATTTTTTTATTCTAAATGTCTAAATTAAGTACGTCATTCAAATTGGTTGACAATTAAGACGTCAATCCTGTAATCGTAACAATACATATTATTATTATTTTATAAACTAGCTGTCCCAGCAAACGTTGTTCTGCCATATAAATTATTTCTAGGGAATTTGTTGGGTAGGAAAAACTGTTTAGGGTGGACCACCCTTAACATTTAGGGGGATGAAAAATAGATGTTTTCCGATTCTCCACCTTGCCCGTATGCACACAAAATTTCAAAAGGGATGTCAGTATTTAATAAATAATAATGTAATACGCTGACCCCAGTTCTTCATTGGTAAGCCCAACTTTCATTAGTCCTTTTTGACTTGGACTTGGTACTTTAATAGATTTCTGCAGCATTATATAAAATGCGAATGGCTGAACACTGAGTTATCCTTTACAGTAAGTCACTTTACAACTGAATGCATTGCTAATATAATCTTCCCATACTGAAGCTCAATAAATATCGTTTTATATTCTAAGCACACACATCACATTGATATTAAATTTGAATTCACTCAAGAAAGACGTACATTTTAGATGCAATAAGATTTCGCAGAAGATAAAGTTATGTGACTAGTTTTATACGATTTTGATTTACTTTGCAGATTTCGTATAAGATAAAATATCCGCGCACAATAAGAAGTATTGCATTGTTGATTTGTTATAAACTTATTTATTTGACTTTATTTGCAGTGTTTAAAATACTCCAGTTCCCTTACGTTTTTATATTGCAACTTAATTAGTGTTCTTAAACGATAAATCTAAGTATAATGTTGTTGAAATGCAAAAGTTGATTAATGTTGTGGAATCTTAAAGGAATTTATGTATATTATATTTATTAATATTTTCCGTAGAGCTGAGAGAGCATCCTAACTAGGTTTCGGTCTATTCTATATATTTAGATATAAGATACCAATATGTTGTGTAGTAGAATAGATCCGGTTGATTGATAGATACTTTCGTAGGAAATCATATTTCCGTACAGTACAAATCATAATTACCTCGTAATTAGTCATCGAATATTTTGATTGTATTGAATTATAGATTTTGCATAATGTTAACCTACAATTATATTGTAGGTCACAAAGGTTCTTTTATCATATTGAAAAAGACGAAGGAAACAAAATACAAATACAACAATAACTAAATATTTTTCAAAGGTAGTAAAGCATAATCTTTTTGTTGACGAACATAAGTAAAACGACTCAAGCCCGTGGGTTCCGGCTAGCCCACCGGTTCTGCGTTTGATGAAGTTCAGTAAAATAAATAAAACGAGGAGATTTTAGAACCTTAATACCATATCTGAAACAACTAAGTATTTTCCAATTTTGTATGATACACTATACAGATATTTCATTCGTACAACATTTATTGTCCGAGTAAACATTTTGTGATGGTTGAAAATGTCAACTCATTTTATTTATCGCGAGATGATACTCAGTTAATGTTGCTCGGGGGACCATTCTATTCTGATGGAATTTTAAGTCGCTCTTCTTTTTGTAATAGTAAGATTTCATCAAAACATGTAGAATACAATACAATTACATGAAGCAACATTTCCTTGGAATAATTTTGTAATTTTAACGACAAGTAACGATAACTCTAAACTTAAGACAAATAAAGAAAAAACATTAAAATGTTAAATAAAAAATATTTGAATGTTCCTAACTAACTTCTTTATTTATATTTAGAGTTCATTAACTATATACTGGCGAAAAATTTTATCATTAACATAAAAAAGCAATATGAGTTAAAGTCTTTCCTTCGATATGTTAACAAAAAATATGTGCATAGGAACAAAACTTATTTAAGTAGTATAAAAGTAAAGTTATATACCATATTTTTTCATTTTCAATAAAAAAGCTGAAAAGTCCTCAGTGTCGTTCCGAATATTCAAACACATATTATATATATTCTTTTCTATTTGAAACTGTCTTCACCTCATGCAAAATTAAGTGTTATTTAAAAAATCGTAGGGTCATATCACTTGGTTTTAAATGCGCCCTTAATTGAATAATACTTTTTATGTAAATATGTTAGTATTCCAATCAGTATAGGTACCACGTATATATTATATACGTCACACACGTACACGTATATATTTAATGAAACTTAAATATAAATATATTTATATTTGCATTTAATTTTAGACACCAGTACGCGGTATATAACATTTTGGATAAGTAAAAAGTAAAACTTTGCAATGGATTACCGTTAAAAGCTGTTTCTTGTAATCAAAATTTCTGGATTGAGTAAACTTCATTACGGCCTTTATAAATAAAGTCCTTAGAGCGGAAAATATTATTACGTCGGAAATTACATATTTTATCAAAAGATAAAGTAGTCAAACTTATGAATATTTTTTATGAACAGGATATAATTTTATTCAGTTATATGAGTACATACAAAGCAACAGTCCAACGTTATTTTCAAATATTACATAAAATCTCATTGGCGGAAACGGCAAAAAAAAACATGATATACAGCTCTTCAGAACAAAGAACATGGAATAAAGTAAAGTTTGTATTGATGTCGGCCCAGGAACTGGGTATTTGAACCGTGGTGACTGGCATCATTAAACCTAGTGCTCATATTCCAAAGTTAAGTGAAAATCAATTTCGTTGAATTGTGCTTGATGCGCTGTGCCAAGCCATTTGTTTTGCTACTCTTATCTGTCCACTAAAGGTTAAATATTTGAGAGTTTAGAACTTAATGTCATATTTACATTTTTATTTGAACAACGATGGATGTTAATACAAATAAACCATGATTATTTTCTTTAGTTTAGCACTTTGAAATAACCCTAGGAATTACGTATGGGCTCGTTATCAGCTTTCCTTATGAAAATGTAATATTCGCTCGTTAAATGCATGTTTACTCGGAATATACAACCGGGACTACAAATATATTTTTGGTTTAAGATAATAATGCTCTATATACATCGCCAGAATGAAGTCGAAATATTACAATTTTTTCTATTTTATATAGAGGGTTATATTCTTTTTAATACGCTTTTATAAGCTTCACTTGGAAGTTTTATATGATGTGTGTTTGTAACGGAATCTACGATCGCTCTTCAACTACTTTAAAACGTTAGATTAATTTGAAATTTTGCACACTTATTTTGCACGATAACAATGTGATATTTTAATAAGTTTATCCTGGCCAGGATAAGCAAGATTAACGATTTTATTCTGGAGAGGGAGCCTGAGAAACGTTTGCCATAACGTCTACCATATCCAAGGAAGGCAGCAGGCTCGCAAAACACCCAATTTCGACACGTACAAGTAAACTAAGTAAAAAAAGTAAAGTAACAGCCGATACACGTCCAACAGCTAGGCCAAGGCCTCTTCTGTAAAGAAGGTATGAGTGTATACTCGTAGTCCACTGACATTCCCACAGGGGTCCACAGTGTCGAAAGGGCAAACCAGGGTATTGAAAACATGCTAATAACTCGAATGCCGGATATTGATAGCGAATATATTACTGTGTTGGGACCACACAACATATATGAATACAACACACAACATGTATGTTGGTGTCCTGGTTGAAGCCCGACTATCTTTGTCTTTAAATGATATTTGGCCTTCCATTGAAGTGCCCGCGTCTGCGTGAAAAGAAGAAATTTTCTCCCGAATTGCCTCAAAATATTTTAGTGCGGTTATAAATGTTTTTGGCGATAAATAAATTAATATTAATGTGATTTGTCTCCGAATGACATGAATTGAGAGTTGTTTAGTTCTTATTCATTTCACAGTTCATTTATTGTTGTCAATTTTGTTTGTATTATACTCGGAAGTCTTTCTCGCAGTTGAATCATTTCCCAAGTTTAATGTTTTAAGAATACTTTTTTTACTTACTCAATTTTCAATTTAGTAGCCCTAAGATTATTTTTGATATTATATGAAAGTCTATTAGGTGTAAAATGTGTTAAGTCATTTTTCCTCAGTGCTTACATATTCAGTACTTTTATTTTCTTTTCCTAAATTTCCGATCGAAATAAAACAGTTATTAAAGGATGTTTTTGATTTTAAAATTAAGCACAGTCTTGTTCTAAAATTTAAAATCAAAATGAAATACATTCAACAAAATTCCTTAATTCTTAATTACAAAATAACATTTTTTTTTGCTTTGTTAGTATTTAAATTATTCAGTAACACTAAGAAATACTGAATAGGTACATTAACAGGAGCAAACAACACAAAACTTCAAACAAACCTAAAAGGATTTCAAAACAAACAGAGTCGAATCAACACGATGAACTTGTCTGAAGGGAAATCTCCGCAGCAAAAGGCAAACATGTTGGGAAAGATTGTTGAAATGAGTGATTCACTGGGTTAGAAAACGTTAGTTGATTTTAGAATTTCATAGTTCAATGCTTTGCTTGAACACAGGGGAAATGTCAAACGTTCTCAATTGTATAATTTCCGAGGAGTAACCCAAATCACAGCACGTATATGAAGTTGTCAATGGTTATTTATGAGTTACTCGTGTATCTACTTTTGTTTGATGAATTATGAACAACATAATTATTAAAATTAGAAAAAGTACGAAAAGATTGTCGCCGCTGTGGGAATCAAACCCACGTCTTCGACATTCGCGGCCTGACGCTTTAGCCACTAAGGTAAACGGCTGTTTTTCACACCGACGAAAATTTTAACTTCTTGTACCTACATTGTTTTTTAGCATTTGAAGCAATGTTTAATCTTAAGTGCAGAGATTAGCACTATAAAAAAATTAAATTTGTACATAATTATTAAATTTATCATCAATAATTTAAATATCTGTCGTGTAAACATGGACTGCAATATTGCAGTTTTATATATTATTGTGTTTGTGTTTAATAATGTGTTAGTGTTTTATATTTTATGTGTATTGTTTAATCATCAATCAAATCAAATACCATAAAATCTCTAAGTCCATGTCGCGAAAATATTTATTTAAATACTGATTTAAATAGGCCCTTACAAGGGAATCATGTTGTCCACGAACATTTAACACAAATTTGTATTCTATCCAGTTTTGATAAATTTGTTGAAATTACAATCAACGTGCTTATTGAGGCACTTGACCGCTGCCAAGAAACCTAAAGATTGGGCAGGAAACCCAAAATTGAAGTGAAGTTTTCTCATTAATTTGATTACGTCGATCCGGGGCCCGACCCGTGTCACAAGTTACTTCATTAGTTACGCAACTTGCCGAAAGTAATCCACGGGAGTACGGTTTGCGGGACACGAATCGCGAAAATTATTGTGACATTTTTACCAATTTACCTTTTTTTGTCGACACTTCAAAGCGATTCATTTATTTGTAAATACGGGGCATAAACAGGTGACACTTAAATCATTCGAAAAGCTCCCTACAAAATAACTTGTGGTTCCGATATGCACGCCGCGTGAATCATAAAATTAGAATTTTAAATCAAAGCTCCGCTTCGGAGGTGTTTTTGTGTGGCCAAAGCGCGGGGCATTGCGGGCATAAGTTATGCCGAATATTTATGCTGGGTGATGCCACCTACAGGCCCGGCCTCATATTTACAGCCAAGATGTTGTTTACTGAATTATGTATTTGCATACAGCATTTACATCACCAGCATCTATGTGTAGATGAGCCAAACGTACATTTGAAACATTATATTAATGACATAAATGCTAAGTTTAGAAATGGTTTGCCAATTGCATTTGCTTATGCAAATACCGGGAAACTTACAGTTTTCATTTGTATAACATTCTTACCTCTCGCTTTCCTGCAAAATGTGACGGACGGGATCATTTTGATTTGACCAATGAGCGCGTGTGGTTCTAGACTTGGCTGTAAAAACTAATAGCAAACCATTTTTGATGTCTCCGTGGCGCAGTTGCCAAGGTATTGGCTTTGGCGCCGGGGAACGTGGGTTCGATTCCCACACGGGACAACTTTGTGTGAACCACAAAATAATTGTTTCGAATCTGGGTGTTTGTCCACGTGAAATTTACGTCTGTAAAACATTTTTACACCACAGGATAGCGTTATCCCACTGTAAGGGCAATGTTTTCTTATTATTAAAAAAAGATAAAAGAAAAAAGATTTTCTGAAAGGTTGGACTGTTAGCCATCAGCGCTTAACCTAACATGTAAAACATCTGTTATGTAAACTAATGTATATGTGTATACTATAATAATAAATATATTTACTATTGAGAATAAGTCCGAGAAAAGTTCAAATTGATAAAAAATGCAAGCGAGTTAATGAAATTCAAATAAAATTTTCTGCTCAAATCATATTTAAGATTTGATGAAAAACACATCATTCCTTTCATATTAATGATTTCTTAAAGATATATAATTCTAAATTAATTACAGCTGGAAATTAACAAATGAACGATCGAAATATTTCGATAAATAACAGTGGTAGTGTTTGCTTCGATTTTGCAACGATTTTTAAATATGTACTGTTACTTTTACTTTACAAATTGAACAA
>OW152820.1:10258836-10489604 GCA_933534255.1 Iphiclides podalirius | reverse complement strand
ACCGTACTGGTGTTGCGAATTTCCATGGGCAGCGCTAACTTCACTTAACATCAGGTGAAACGAAAGCTCACTTACCATCTTCTCACATTAAAAAAAGGCTATTTGAAAAAAATAAAAACTGTTGAAATTGATCCAGTAATTTTTAATGTATATCTTCTATTTGAACTAACCAATTGCAATGAAACAAAATTTGAATGTTGCACAGAAGTTTTATTCATATATTATGTACTTTCAAAATTGATCCAGTAATTGGCTAATTGTAATAACACATTTTGCGGCTGCACTGCTTGAATATTAGTACTGACATATCTTTCGTTTAAGTGAGCCGATTGGTGTGAAACAAAGCCTATATGTTGCCCCAAGCGAAGCTTAAGTAACCAGCGAACAGACAGGTAGACACGTCGATAAAAATTCTAAAATGGTTTTTATGTGTCCTATAACTTTTTTTTGTAATACCCTATTTCATTTTTTAATAAATGTGTTCAATGTATAGACAAACCAAATCTACCAAATATAGTATAATTCTTTTATTATAATATAGATAGATAAGAATCATTTTCTTAATACCAAATATGAATCAGAAATGAATTACCAATTTTGATTGCATTAATGGTTCACTATTTGGGCGATAATGGTTTATGGTCATAGGCTTTCCTATAGGACAATATATCATAAACATTTCCATTATACATTACATACGTGTAACTGTAACGGCAGATGGCACAATTTATTCCAAATTACTTGACACTTATCGTAATATTTTGGACAATTCACACAATATTATGTTTTAGTATGAATATATTGTAGTCTATGTGTTATTCTGTTGTATAAGCTATATTATTGTAAAGTTTCATTAAAATCCAATCAGTAGTTTTTGCGTGAAAGAGTAGCAAACATCCATCCATACATACAAACTTTCGCGTTTATAATAAGTTTTCACATGACTTAATTTTTAACTCGATGCAGAGTAGCCTACTCTAAACTACTCCACTGCTAACGAACGAGTGCGGAACAAAAGTTAGTAGCTTTGTTTCGTTTTGCTTTTTAACATAATTAATTTGTTTGTCTACCACCAGCTACATTAGAGTTAACGGTGCCAGCGCAGGCATATTCGACCAAGGTTTGATTTTTAAATAGTTATCTAAGTTATTGTAGTGTGGATTTGCATAAATTTCTTTCCAATGTACAATTTACAATAAACAAAGATGATTGACTTTATACCTGTGTATAATAAAGACAGAACATAGATTTGCCCCAGTTTTATTGTCTAATAAAATTCGGACAACGTTTACGAAGACAATGCTATAAAAATTGGCATAAAATCAAGGCGCCGAAAATTTTTACGACGTCACGTTCATAAAGCGTGTAGCTAGCATATGGAATAATTAAACCAAAGGCAATTTCTTATTGTGGCATAATCGCGTGTGATAAACTGTTGGTCAATATTAATGCTATTCAGTTTTTTGTTTATGTTCAATTTAGCTTTAGGTATATGTTTAACAAGCATCTTTTCGCAGCCCTTAAAAATTTACAACATATCATATGATGGAAATACGTCACGGGGTCTTTTCTTGAGCCTGTTGTTAATTAATTTTGTAGTACATGATGTTAAAAATAAAAATAAATTTTTAATACTCGTGCTATACCCGTTGGGATTGTTATTGTTATCTATATAACTACGTAGATAGTTGTGTTCTCGAAATTATACTATATTTTATTATAGGTCATGAAGATCCTTCATTATAAATAAAAAAAAACAAAATACAGTGTGGGCAAGAATTCAAAGATAAATTTATAGCGGCCGATGACGAAGACGCAAGTTCGAATCCAGTATCGAAAGATTTTGTTCATTGCTCTACAAAAATGTACAATTAAAAAAAACATTTCTTAGATTAAAATCGGTATTAAAATGTTACCGTTAAAAAGTGTACGACGTTGTGATTACACTTAGATGATACTAAGTGGATTACTTTTGTAAATATAATCCTCTATCCGCTATCAATCAAAATCTTTATGAAGGATGGTAAATTACGTTGTTCGTATACACTTCGTAGAGTTTAAAAATATCGTCTTAATTTATTATTGGAATAAATTTATTTTGGGAAGCGAGTCGATGACAGAGGGTCTGGATGATTAATTTCCTGGGACATTGGAGTTGAGAATAATGTTTGATGATATTTGCTTGTTGTAAATTAATAAGAGTCAAACAGTTTGTATTACTTAGGGTAATTTTAAGAGGCCTTTTGTTCTCGTAAAATGTTTGTGAAATGCATTATCTACTATTAAAAGCAATTTCACCTTGCCTAGTACTCCAATGTCTCCTATTCAAGTATTATATTAATTAATGATATTAATGTGGTGTAAATATTCAGATATTAGATACGATACAGATACAAGTATACACAATCAACAGATTTGAATTTTCGTAAGGGCTTTTGCATGTGGTCACCTTCTCTCTTTCTCTCTGGTTCAAAAATTATTTCAGAATACCAGTCAGACAACACTTTATCCAAACATTGTTCTAACATACTTGGTTACCAATTTAGTTAAAAAGTTATAAAAAAAGAGGTTTTAAATCATCAGAGCAGAACATTTTATTAAATCGAAAATGTGAAAATAAATTATATATGTAATGTACATGTTCTAAAAGAATGAACGAATGAAAAGGAAAGTAATGTAACAACTGCAATACGAAACAATATTTTCGAGTAATTTCCTGGGAGGAAACAGACTGTTGCGAGAAATATGTTTCTTTTGCGGCTGTAACGATAACTTAAACTTTAGTTTACCCGGAAATGTATAACCTAGTGTACGTTTGCAGGTAGAATAAGAATACTTTAAAAAGTTTCATGCCATTAACACACAAGAATGATATCACAACAAGAATATCTGTTACTCAAGTATTTGAAAAAAGTTTGATCAAATAAACCTACATCAAACAACATCTTTAATATGAGTGATAAAAGAATCTAAACCTATAAAACCCACCAGATAGTGATATATATTCAATAGGCTTTCTGAAAATAACGAGTTTTTTTGACAATAACTTAAAAAAAATCCATTAATTTTTTTTTATTAACATAGGAACGTATTATTGAATTTGAAAAGTAACAAGTAATAAAGAAAAGAAAATTATCAATTGACATTAATTCGGTTATTAATTGTTAAATAGTGTTGTCTGTTTTTCCGAAACATTGTATTTACAGTAATCACTAACAACTAATAATATATTGTTAAACTTATATGTTAAAGGAAAAGACATGTTAGTTTTGAAATATTTCTGCCTCTGATTTCAAGCGCATTTTCCTTACTCGTATTTGGCAATGTGCCGAGTGCACGATTGCAATTAGCTAAAATTATGTTCAAAAACAAGTTTTGAGGCAATTATATGTGCACTCAAGTTCACTATCCAGCAAAATAAGTTTCAAACTTTTACTGGTCATTCCACTTGCTATAAATGTGTCTTAACCTAATACTAAAATATTAAATACAGCAATAAAATTAGCAAAATTAAATAATTACACACAATTATGTATTTTTTATAAATTTCCTCTTCAACTTTAAAATTATTTAATCTGTTTAAAGCTTAAGATATTGCGATTCTTCGCGTTTGCATAACACCGTGGCTGAATTTTATTTGAACGCAGGTAATAAATCGCGCAGTGCACGGACGTTGGAAAGATAAAACAAATTAATCACTGTTAGATAAGTGTATCTCAAGGCAGCATAATGCTGGGTCGGAGTGTCGTTCCCCCAGGGTTACATCCTGTAGCTCGGGGCTGCCTATAAAATTTTACGAGCCCACCGCATGAGCATTATGGCTCTTGTCGATGTCATTTCACTCTGTCTAACGTAGTTTGTAAGTGAGAATAAAGTGCACGTAACGGTTTTATAATGAAATCCTATGTCCTGGAAATTGAGCTATTAAAAGGGCTAATAATACGCTATCTTTTAAAATAATTCAACTCTAAATTCACATCTACGCTGATTTGAATAATATTTCTTCTTTATTTGGTCGATATACTTATTTTTCGATCGTTTCGTGTCGACTTTGATACTCAGTGCACAATAACTGTAAATATGTCCGGTTATCGTTTCCATAAAATATATAAGATCAAGCGAATTGTTTGTGCACACAAGAGATGGCGATGTTCACTGTTCTACAGTGAACATCTAAATCTTTAATCCTAAAGGGATAAGGCAGAATATTGACATACTCGGCATGTCTAGCCATTACTTCTGGCCTGGAGTATGTCATGCCAGACCTTGGAGTATGTCCGAGTTCAATAACTTCTGAAGGACTTGTAGTGGTTTTCCACCCGCTTACAGAAGTTTGGAATTCCATCATCACACGGCATATACATGCCTTGTTGTTCCCTAGCTGTTTCAGAGCCATTTTAATCTCGTACAGGCTGAAGTCTATTATATCCTCAGTGTACTGTCGAGACAACTTAGCTCTGTTGTCGCAAACTGTACTGACATTAAGTTTCCATGTCGGTGTACAGCTTTCAAAATTTCCGATGAGATGATTGATGCTTTATTTAACAGATGAATTCCTTGAAAACACTTGGAGCGCTAGTTTCACTTTGTGTGATTGTGGCCATAATACGCTATGTATTATAAAGGACCGCAAGTCTGACACATAAGCTGAAGATCGCAGTCTCATCTCAGGATCTTCCATTAATTTAATGGTTTGTGAAGGAAGCTTTTGAGGTTTATTATTTTATTTTAAAATATATGTACTCCGAGAATTATGACAGAAATGTAAATACATCAGGTTAAAGACATTTATTTATCACAAAAAGAACATTACATAGTTCACTTAAAACGTGATAAACATACAGAAGAAGTCTTAAATATATGTATGACACAAACAACAGTCTCAGACGGATAACGGAGTTTCCTAAGCAGATAGTAATTTGTTTTATAGGCGTTTTCTGAATAATGCAATGGTTTTACATCCTTTAATTTACTCAGGCAGTTTGTTGAATAGTTGCGCTCCCAGAAATCTAATATTATTTGAGTGAATGCACTGATTTTGAAAGTATTTTTTTTTTACAAAAAGACATGTACTGTATGTATAATTATAATTTATTGATATTTACCGAATATTTTTGTATTTTTGTAGATTATGTCTGTTGGTGTTCTAGGCCCTGCTTATTTCTTAACAAATTACTTCCAGCAGACTTGGGACTGGAAATTGGTTAAGAATGGTAGTTTATTGTGTACATATAATCATAAATATAATATAAGAGTTCTAACGATTTTACCTTGATCCTAATATTTTAACTATTACTGAACTTGAATATAAACAACTATTATAACGACAAGCAGCACTAGTGGTAATACATATAACCGTCCGGGATGGCGGCCGAAATTCAAGTGACCGCTGCTCCATGCGACTATGTGTCCCTTGGCTCGAGTAGATAACGTCATATCCGGTATACAGTGTTGCTAACGCCAACATTCGGCCATCCTGCATCACGCCTTCGTCCTCGAATGGCGTTGTAGTCTGGTACAAGTAACCTTCATAAAATTAACACCTTACCCTGTGTTATCTCCTTCAACTGGGATGCATATCGCCACGTTCAGAACACCATACACTGTGGCTTATCCCTCAACTGGGATGCATATCGCCACGTTCAAAACACTTACCCTATAGCTTATCCCTCTCAACTGGGATGCATATCGCCACGTTCAGAACACCATACACTGTGGCTTATCCCTCAACTGGGATGCATATCGCCACGTTCAAAACACTTACCCTATAGCTTATCCCTCTCAACTGGGATGCATATCGCCACGTTCAAAACACTTATCCTATAGCTTATCCCTCTCAACTGGGATGCATATCGCCACGTTCAAAACACTTATCCTGTGGCTTATCCCTCACAACTGGGATGCATATCGCCACGTTCAGAACACCTTACACTGTGGCTTATCCCTCAACTGGGATGCATATCGCCACGTTCAGAGCACCTTACCTTGTGGCTTATCCCTCAACTGGAATGCATATCGCCACGTTCAGAATACCTTACCCTGTGGCTTATCCCTCACAACTGGGATGCATATCACCACGTTCAGATCGCCTTACGCTGTGGCTTATCCCTCACAACTGGGATGCATATCGCCACGTTCAGAACACCTTACCCTGTGGCTTATCCCTCACAACTAGGATGCACATCGCCACGTCCAGAACACCTTACCCTGTGGCTTATCCCTCACAACTGGGATGCATATCGTCACTTCACCGGTTAAACCAGTCGTGTATTGCTACGTTGTCTAAGTACCAGTGATGGTGTTTACAATGGATATCTATCGCCAGTTAATGCCTTTAAATTTCCAACTACTAAAATTCTCGGCAGCTTAACCGGGTCAACCAGTTGTCTATCGTTATTTAACACTTTCTCAAATATGTTAAGTAATTAATTCACTGGAAAGTACTCACCAAAACCTTCGTTACATTTAACTAAAATATATTATCACCATTACGCATAGTAAGTATAAAACACACTGTTTTATTTTACGAGGGTAGGTTCCCAAGGAGAAAATATGTCGCAGATTGTTTGAACAGCCAAACGCGAGTTTTCGTATCGAATCCCACTTCTGAAATAAGAGTTCTAACGATTTTACCTGGATCCTAATATTTTAACTATTACTGAACTTGAATATTAACAACTATTATAACGACAAGCAGCACTAGTGGTTATATAACCGTCCGGGAACGCGGCTGAAATCCAAGTGACCGCTGCTCCATGCGACCATGTGTCCCTTGGCTCGAGTAGATAACGTCATATCCGGTATACAGTGTTGCCAGCGCCAACAATAATATCATTACATAAATTAAAACATATATAAATACGTAAGAGGTTCAAAATACATAAGCTTTTTTACAATTTATATAAAACAGCAATATTTTTAAGTTAATTGTGTTGTTTTAATCATCAGTAAGATACTTATAAGTTGAACGTTAGAACAAACTTTGATAACTTTGATAATCATTTTATTTATATTAATTACGAAAAAGATTGTTTATCTTGACTTGAGAACTGTAAGGAAAAGTTAAAATTTTTGATTTGTCCGAGGACTTATGTTGCGGGCCGACATTGCAACTTATTTCTACTGCATAAATAAAATACTTTGAAAACGGACCTACAAAACTCACTGGAAATGCCGTTCAGAGGCAATTAAAACTTTCTTACTGATCAAACTTTAACGGTCACATTTTCACAGTACAACTTTTGCGAGGTTCTAAAGTAGCGTAAATGTATTTACGGGTACCTGGTGAGTAGTACTAAATGCATTTTTTTTATTTAACACGTAACGTAATCTTTGTATTATTATCTGTTTCGAAAAACAAAAAAATAAGATACAATAAAGAATAATATAATCTATTATCTATACTATAATAAAAGAGTACAAACGGCGTGTACAAACATTGAATATATTTATGAAAAAATGAAATAGGTTATCGTTATTTGACGACCCGAATGGCGTAGTGGGTAGTGTACCTGCTTTCTGCGTCAGAGGGTGTGGGTTCGATCCCTACTAATGGAAAAATATTGTGTGGTGAACGTAGTGTTTTTTCTAGTGTCTGGGTTTTTATATATGTGTAATATGTATTTATTTACAAAACAAAAGTATGTTTATCAGTTATCTAGTACCCATAGTACAAGCGTTGCTTAGTTTGGGACTAGAGAACGTTGTGTAAAAAAAATGTGTCCTAATATATTTATTTATTTATTTTATATCGTATGATCGTAATTAGTTTTCTTAAACAGAATGTATACGTTATTACCTACTGGAACGATTGGAACAGTTTTAATTTTTGAAATGACATAGTAGCTCCCAATACAAAAAATGGCTTTCCATACAAAATGTACTATCAGAGATGAAATTTTAACAACGATAACGTGAATTTTCAGTTTCATAATAAAAAAAATCAAACTTTTTTTAACAAATTCTTCAATTGATGGAGTTACAGTCCAACATAGGTAAGTTACGATAAGATAAGGAATTAGTTCCCGGGCAAAAACTAGTTGGCGTTGTTAAGTTCATAAAATGCGCTGTATACATATTTTCACAAGTTAATTAGGGGACAAGCGCCGACCATTTGCATTTAAATAATAATAATAATGCGAATTTCTTCGATTGAGATTTATACGATAGCTACGATTTTAGTTTTGCTCGGTATACGGATATTCTTGATTTTGGTTTGCGATTTGGTTACTTGTTAGGAACAGTAGTGGATTTCTCTATAGGCCGCGTAATCGGTGGGCCAAATGTTTTTAATAGCGTTGCTTGCCTTTCGCCTCTCGCTTCTTTGCGTAGGTGATATTCCATGGAATATAATTATAACAAATCAAGCGGGCCTGATAAGTAGGTCCCATTCGTCGGCTACATAATATCATGTACTAACTTTCTTTGTTTAATTTTCGATGCCTTCCAGCGAGTCTTTTCTATTAATCTTTAATGAGCCTAGGGCGAGCAACGGACAGATCTATCACTGTTTAGGAATATAAATTTGGTTAGGCTAGGATATTCGGATATTATTTTGCTTTGTGTTTTGGAAAATATGTTTGTTTTTTGTCACTGACTCACAAATTGTATCTGATATTTTTTTGTAATTAAGATTTTTTTAGTATTTTCTAAATAAGGTAAACTCAATACCTTTTAGTATTTATTACAAAAATGCCTCGATAGAATTAAAAAGAATGAGAACGATTTGATCTTAACAATCTAATGAAAACCAAACATGACTTAGTACATCAGTACTATGGCGTCTAATGGCGTCTATGGCGAAATGGGTATCAACCCATTTCGCCATAGACGCCATTCATTATCTCGCACATTGGAGTCAGTTACAGGTTGCAGACATTAAAGTAAAGTAAAAAAGTAAACTGATAGTGAATTTTGACTGAGCACCCGTAGAGGCCGTTGACAGAACACACACCGAGCTGAATGGCCAATGGGGCACGTCACAGTTATTTTCTCTGAAGATTTTCTAAGCCCTTCCTCTCATTACTCAGGGGACTAAAGCGAAGAAATAAATGCCTCATAGAAGCGTTCTTTTCTCTGGTCTCAAAAACATAAGTTGCAGTTGACAGTTAATGTGCGTAAATTTTCCGATGTTCTGTTAAAATTTGAAAAGGCAGAATGGATATCCTTTCAGAGAAAAATGGCCAGGTGTTTCTTCCGAACATATTTGGTACAGTCGTTTTTTCCGAAAACAAACTGATAAGTTCAGTATTTGGAGAACTTTCAAGAACAAAGCGCACATAACCAAGAATTATCCTGATCAGTGTACCAATTAGCCGATGGTTTTTAAGATCAATGGCGCGCAATGTCAGTGTAAAATTGTGCAATGGCGGATTCCATTACAACTTCATATAAACTTAACTTCATATAAACGTAATTTCTCTACAGACACATAATTCAAGCTGAGATCGTCACTGGGTGTGGCTCAGACAAAGTTGTTTTTTTTTCGCGAATACCACTTGCTAGATCACTGACCATTGCGCAGTTGTCAAGAATTTTCCTTTGGCATGGGTTCGATTCTTACACGGCACAGTTATTTGTGTGACCCATAGTAATTGTTTCCCACAAGGCAAAACTATGAATGTGGTATTTAAAGTGATATTTTATTGTACACTAGCTTTTCGCCCGTGGTTCGGCCCGTATTACCACATTTGGTAACGTGCTTAAATAGTAGCCTTCCTCAATAAATTGGCTACCTAACAGTGCAAGAATTTTTGTATTCATTCATTCATTCATTCATAATCGGACCAGTAGTCGCTGAGATTAGCGAGTGCAAACAAAAAGACAGATGCTAGCTAGACTGCTAGCATCTGTTTGATACATATCTCATAAACTGTGATATTAAGACAGTTGAAATTTTCACAGATGATGTATTTCTGTTGACGCTTTTACAACAAATAAAGGAAATCAGAATATTTTTTTTAAGTGGTGCTCTCATACAACGGACATAATTTTATTGCCTTTTTGTAGATTATGGTATGGAACCCTTCGTGCACGATTGCGACTCGCACTTGGCTGGTTTTTAAATTTATATAATCTAACAATCATCATCATTTTACAGACCATAATATAATTATAGTTAACTATAGTTTAAGCCGTTTCTGAGATTAACGCGCACAAACGCACATAGACACAGACAACAATTTTAACAACCATTGTTTTGGGTTCTATTGCGTTGATAAAGGGGGATCTTTAATAATAGTTTTTCTCAAATGTCTTCCATGTTCAGACAAAGGCAAGTTACTATTTATTTTAAAATTTTTTATTATATGTATAGATATCTGTCCCTTCCCCCTATTCAACGCGGACGTAGTCGCGGGCAACAGCTAGTAAATAATATAATTTGATTACTCCGTGGCCTATTTGCCAAGGTATTGGCTTCGGCGCCGGGAGTCCTGGGTTGGTCCTGGATTCCCACACGGCACAACTGTTTGTGTGACCCACAGATGTTTCGCATCTGGATGTTCGTCCATGTGAAATTTATGTTTGTAAAACGTCCTTACAATACTGGATAATGTTATCCAAAAGTGAGCGCCATGTTTTTTAAAATTAAGCCAAAAAAATTATTAAGACAAAACAATTTGCTTCTTTCATTTTCATTTTTCAGCAGACTATTAATAATCTGTGAATACACTATTAAAGGTTTATAGAATTATTTGTAAGAGTGTTTGTAAAGTTGTTGATTGAACTTTATTTTTCATAAAATTACATTTTTCAAATTACATTTTTCAAATTTCATAATTTATAAAATTACATTTTGAATAGGTAATTTGCTTTCGAGTTGTATGACCCTTTCGAACGAAATTTAATTTTCAATCAAAGTTATCATAAAAAATACAAAAGAAATGAACAGAAACATATTAAAAAAAGCATTCATTCAAAAGGTCTTTTGTATTTTTTATTTTTGAAATAAATTTGTATTTACTTCAAGTTTACTTTTAAATGGTTAAGATATTCAATGTTATCACCGCTGTAGTGAGGGTTTAACTACGCCTACGGACATCTTTTTTTCTACCTATTTAAATCTTTTTTTGTTTACGTGGTGGAAATGCCTACGCATACCTGCCCTCGCGGGGGCTAGAGCGGGTTATGTCTGACTCGCATCGACCAAAACTCCCACAATGTTCCACTAAGGCACATATTGGCAGGGCCACGGGAACGCTTTCGCATACTTCCGCGACCCTGCCAGCGCTGGCCGCCTCAGCAGTCCCCTCCCGGGGAGCAACTCCCCTCTCTTCCAGGTAAGGTGCGCTGGAACATTCAGTGCGCCTTCTTACTCGGCCCCTTTTAATGGCCATCGAACTCCCCCGAGTTCGCTCACCAGAGGCCATGGGAACCAGAAGAGCCCATGCTAATAAGCAGCAAGCCTCCCAGCCCCCAGCGGCGGACCTGGTCTGTGGCTCCGCCGCTTATCACGTTTCGGCCGTGGAGGGTAGGGAGAGCGGAGCACCACAATACCGACACTCCTCTCCCCCCGCAGCCCCACCACCACTGCATTAGCGGTGCAGCGGAGTCGCGGAGGATAGGGAGCGCGGCCAAACGTAATACCGACACCCATCTTCCCTCGCGACTCCTCTTCGGTAGCAGAAGACAAGGAGAGTGGCTTTTACTCAACCACCCTCGAACTGTCTCCTGCACCCTCCAGCACGCATTCAGAGTGGGCTCAATGAGCTCAACCGGAGTGGCCCTCTCGGGCCGGCCTTATACCATAGGCCGGCCCAGTGTGGGTTCCTCTTGGCTTCACCGTGGGTGACCAAGCCACGGCTACTAAGCCTGCACCAAGACAAGGCGGGAACCCGGTTGTAGGAGACATCTACAAGTCAGAGCGTTTGGTGATGCGTTACCAACCTGTAATGGTGGACCCCAATTATTTCGCTCACCAAAAAAAACAGAACATTTCAAAACTCACATTCACCTTGTTGTTCTATGTGGCTGAGGTACTTCCCTAGACAAAGTTAAACGGTGATATACCTACATCTATATTAATTGACCTATTATGCCATTGGAAGAATACTTAGATGATCGCTTTGATTTGAAACAATATTTATTGCTTATACATAGCCCTACAGCTGTAATATATATTAAATATTATATACTTAAACATAAATGAGTGAGAAATAAGCCTCCGCCGCCGCAACGGTTGTAACTAATCACGTTATGAACGCAGCTTAACGTCGTTGTGTCACGTTTATCGCGAAACACGCGTTATACCATGAAAGCTTTGGTCGACGTTTGAAGATGTGATGCTAACATAGTTACACGAGTTTCCGCTTGTTACCTCTAATCACTCTGATAGATGAAATTGGATCGTACAAGTCGGCAGTACCGCTTTAATGTTAATACGCACATAAATTACAAAGCCCATTGTTCGTTAAATATAAATTACCTCACATATCAAACTCCACAGGTTAATACAAGATATTGACAGTTTAGATAATTTACTAATAATCTTCAGCTATGTTACTATTATAACGAATAAATATTATTTGGAGCTATGACTAAAAGCTCTTATCATTAAATAAAAGTTGTTAATGATAGTGGTAAATAATAAAATTTAATGCGGGCTTGGTCAAAGTTGCAGATGAAGTGGTTGTGTTGAAGTAAAAAATAAAATGGTTATTGAATGCAGAATTCTTTAGATTGCCAGATTCAACGAGCTACATAGACCCTTCGAGTCGGGCAGGGCTGCGCATAACTTCGGTTCACTTCGGCTCTCTATTTTCAAAAGGAATCGCCGACGATGCCGGTGGTATGCCGACGATAGCGGCCTTTTCCCAGGGGTTCGGGAAAGAGCAGCAAGAGTGAAACATGTGGGCTCAATGAGCCCAATTGGAGTGGCCGTCACGGGCAGGCCGGCTCTGGTCGGGTTCCACCTCCCCTAAGTCTCTCCGCCGCGACAAGGCGGGAACCCGGTCCATGGCTTGGCCCCCACGGCGAAGTCAAGACGAACCCATACCAGCCGGCCTGTGGTTCAATTTAAAAAAAAAGAAAGAATGTCTATTTGCCATGATTTCTTCCATTTCAATAAAACAAAAAGTTTTCGGAATGAAAACAAGTACTTGGTTCCGTGGAAGATGTTATAAAAGTTTGAATTGAGTTATATATCTATTCAATAGATATGATATACGTACTTTTAAAAGCAATAGATAGAGTCTATTCCAATATAATGTTAAGCGTGCATTTCTATTATATTTTCTTTCAAAGGTCTCTGGAGGCGATTACATAAACAGGATTCAACCACGACCTTAATGCGCCTAATAAAGTTTTACGAGGAACCCTTGGCAGGAACGTGAACGTTTCTAGGCGACAATGCTTTTATCTTTTTTGTTTTACCGATTGTTTCCGTCTACAAAAATTAACTGCAATGAATCATACTTATAAATTTGAAAGAAACATTTGAAAGTTTTGATCAAATGCAAAATATTATTTTAATTTAAACACGCATGTAATATTATTGAATGTGTCAATTGTCTTGACAACAATTTTCTTTTTTGCAAAATATCTATGATATTAAAAACAAATTACTTGCATTACTTACTTTATAATTTTAAGTAGAACAAAAATTATTTTTTAAAATTAATTTATAAAACAAAAATAACACACAAGAACAAAGTATAGAATCATAGTTAATTTATGTACTAGCTGTTGCCCGCGATTACGTCTGCGTAGAATAGGTTGAAGGCGTAACATTCAGACAGAAAGGCAGATATATATAAAATATGTATATAAATTATAGCCTGTCTTATTCTGATTCTGAGTATAAGCTTAGTTATTATAGTTTCATTAAAATCCATTCAGTAGTATTTGCGTGAAAGAGTAACAAACATCCATCCATACATACCAACTTTCGCCTTTATAATATTAGTAAGGATGAGTAAGGAGGTAAGGATACATCAAAATTCAAAGCCTTCGCTTTGGAAGTATAAATAAATAAATCCTGGATATGGTGAGTTGTGGAATTATTAAAATTCAAAACCGGTGAAAAGGCAAAATTGTCTACAGCCGTTGGTCATAATTATGTACATGTGTTGGTTGTTTGACCTAATTTTGAAGAATGTTTAAACTAAACTAATTTCCGGATTTTATCGTGTACTTAATTGTTTTTGAATATACGATATTTCCAACATTTTACAGCGTTCATAGTTCATAGAGTTGTTTTAGGTCCTCATGTCGGCTTTAACCCGGGCTACCTTCAATTATTTGAATATTTGTTTTATTCCTATCTACGCAAAAAATGTGTTGTAGTTTTAATGTCGTTGGATTTAAATCTCGTAATTTATAGAGTTATCCCTAATTGTTCTCGATCTATTGAAATTAGGTAGTTTCTTCATCACTGCACTTTTGCTTTAAACTATATCGATTGTATGGAAAAAGTTGGGATGGTCTAAATTATGATAAATAAATGCAGAATTTTATCCGTCGGTGCTTTATGCCAAATATGTGTTCTATCCTTGGGTTTTAAGAGGTTTTTATATAATAAAAGAGATGAATTTCTCTGTGAAACTTGATCTTGAAATAAGACACTTGATAGATGGTATATTTTTTTAAATTCAAAACTGGCTAGCACTTGACTGCCATCCCACCTGATGGTAAGTGGCGATGCAGCCGTTGATGGTAAGCGCGCTAGCTCAGTAGAAACATATTCACTCTTGCCTTACGAAGATGCCTGCGTATTCGGACGGAAAAACGGGCGCCGGCATTTAGGTTATTCCATTCCTTAGCTGTACGGATGATAAATGAATAAGCGAATCGCTTTGTTCTTGTTTGTGGAACGTCGACAGCATAAGAGTGGAGCCCCGCCGAATGCCTGGTTGTCCGGTGACGGAAAGGGGCGTAAGTAATAAGATCATGCAACACCAACGCACACTTTTCAAAATGTATCATGTAGAAAACCGAGAGGTTTGCCACTCTGCGCCTGTGCTCAAGGCTAGTAAGATTAGTTTCAACCAAGTTATGGTCACCAGTGAGCCTTTCCGTACGCCTGTCTATTGAGTCAGCCAGGCAGCCCGATGGCATTTATAGCCCCAGCCCAGATATGGCAACAGTACTCCACATACGAACGGACTTGAGCCTTAAGTAAGAAGCTGTCCCGGCGTGAAGTACCAGTTTTGCAAGGACGCCTAACTTCCTTGCAGCTGTCCTGGCTTACTGTTACTTTACTTTACTCAATGAACCGCCCAAAGTTGAGGTTTGGGGATATTTCGACTCCAAACAACTGAATGTAAACTGAATGTCGGTAAACTCCAAGGACACATTCTGGAAAGTAGGAGCCAAGTTCAAAGGGCTCCTTTTTGCAAAAAAAAGACACGCCTGCGTTTTGGAAGAGTTGAATCTCACAAGATTGGCATCGCCCCATTCATAGATCACCTGCAATGTATCGTTCAAACGCTCTACCATGGCCTCTTTCGGAACGGGTGAGATAAATTTACATACCTTCTTTAGTGGCTTGAAAAATGTAGTAATTGAATCCCACTTCAAGATATCTCTAACATAATAAGCACTGTGGTAGGGCCCCGCAAAAGCTTCTGCTGTTGCAAGATGGTTAGGCTCGTCTGGGGAATAACAACAGTCTGGCAGAAAACCGGCGTGAAGTGAAAATTATTATATTTTCGCGTGACGGGTAAGCGGGGCCCACATTTTAAAGGTTGTCTACGCATCAGTTAGCCCCTCCTTCAGGTTCTATAGATGTCCATGGGCAACGGTATATACTTAACCGCAGGTGGAATCTTGCTCGATTGACAAATTTTCACATAAAAAGATCTGTATCAGCTCAATTGCGACAAGATTTACTTGGACACTGTGACGTATAATCTATAAAACGTATATCTGTTAAATCTTTTCTTTTAAACATGTGTTGGATGTATTACTAATTTTATGAAGGTAGTGTCCGGGCGCTCGCCTTTAATTCAACATACTCGAGCAACCTGAATACGATCCCCGGTGCCAGCACCAATGAAGTTTTTAACTTTAAGTGCTGACTTATCACGTGCTCCGCGGTGAAGAAAACATCGTGAGGAAACCTGCATATTTTCGAAATAATAACAAAAAAAATATATTTCGAAGATATGTGAAGTCCGCCAATCCGCAGGGGGGCCGCGTGGTGGACTATGCCCTGATACCCTCTGTGTAGAGGGCCTTTGCCCTGCAGTGGGACATGTATAGGCTGTTACTTTACTTTACTTATAAAATATTTAAAAATCTTCTTTTTGAAATTGTCTGCCCTTCGCAAGTATTGCGAGTATCACTTGTACTTTACAAAATTTGAGTAGCGACTACTCATACCGATTAAACTTTTCGCTTCATATTTAACGCAAACAATATCGCTGGGTCACAGTTGTATTATGTAAAATATGTTTAACTAGCTGCTGCCCGCGACTAAGTTTGCGTAGAATAAACTGAAGGCGTAACATTCAGTCAGAAAGACAGATATACATAAAATATGTACATAAGTTATAGCCTATATCTTATTCTGATGTATAAGCTTCATCATATATATAGTAAAGTTTCATTAAAATCCATTCAGTAGTATTTGCGTGAAAGAGTAACAAACATCCATCCACACATACAAACTTTCTCATTTATAATATTAGTAAGGATTTATAAGAATGGATGGTTAACGAACTTGCAATGTTTTATACATATTTGTATTATAATACATAACCATTTTGGTATAGACTCGCGGAATTAACACGATAAATTTACGTCGGAGCATGTTTACGAGCTAACATAGTTAATTCCATTGTGACATGACGTTTATTTCCATGAATAATTGTTGATTGTATTATTAGGTTTTATTAGTTTAGTTATCGTGTTGTGTAGCTTTTGTTAAACGATATCAACTAAGAGTATTAATAAATCTAAGCCGAAACACTTGACACACAAGGATTTCACTAACGCTATTTGAAAAGACACGTATGAAGGATGAGTGTGTTACGGCATTAGAATCTGGACTAGCATGGAAGACCCACTTACAGAGAATCTCTAACTTTTAGTATGATACGTTGTAAGTATCCTATCGACGTAAAATAATTATGGGCTGGGATTATAAATTAAATATGAATTGGGAGGAGTCGGTATCGTCATCTTTGAACATTATATATAGCACATTCATCATCTGATTTTTCAAGATGTTTTATGTGCTTTCAATGTATTTATTTTTTAAAATGCAGTTTATTTTTTGCGTTAAATGTTATATAATTCTCTGTTACATTTCTTAAACTAAGAAATACCATTTTAAAATGAACTAGAAACTTTGATACCGTTGTATTCGAACATTTTCTCAATCTCAGTTCTGAACAAAATCAGTTTATTTTCCATCTGACAAATTGCACTGAACTAACAAAACCATTTTCTCCGTTGAATACACCGACTTTAGGTATAGGAAATAACATATTTATTTCTTATGAGCTTTTTAAGATTGGAAAACATTTTTGGTGCGTGTCTAACTTTACAAAATGAAACTGAGAAACTTAAATGAATAGAAGGCCTATATTTTAATAACACAATTTAGTTAATTTTAATTAATAAAACTATCAGTACCATAAAGATATTTTAAATGGAAAACAGGACTTTTAAATACAAAGCCATGTTAGAATATGGTCGCAGTAGAAAGTAGAAAAACTAAAGAATACTGTCACTCCCTCAGTATATTATAATTCCTAAAATTAAAACCAGACCAAGGGCATTACAACTGTAAGACTTCTACTTCAATATGAACTTCTTATGGATAATTAGCCCAGTATTAATGTAAAGCTTACAACAGTTAATGCTACTATGGGAACGATATTAGTGGGATAATTTGAGTGCATTTCTAAATTATAGATGCTACAGAAATCATAAATAAAATAATAAAGCATTTTCATTTTAAAACGTTTTGGTATATTTCAAATCATTTAAATAAAATATGCTTATAGATATATCTATCACCTGTTTTTGGCTGAAATTTATTTTTGATGTTAGATGTTTCGCAGAGTTCTTCTTTTATATATTGAGCATTTGTTTTATAGTAAATTAACTGTCACAAAATGATCGATATTTGCAATTTAAAATTAAGTTGATGTAATTTCTCAGTACTAATTTTATCATAAAAATTGGAATGCTCGTAATTCGAATGCTATAACAGCATATAAATTAATGATTTAAAGAGAGTTTTTTTATTAGGTTTGAAAAAATAGGTAAAATATTAATATACTTGTAAAATTTTATGTAAGTAATTTTATCTTTAAGCTGCCTGATTAATAGCTAGAGCTTATTTTTAGTAATAAATAATTAGACAGAATTTCATAGGAAATTCAATTTCACGTTTTAATAATTTTTAATACAAAAAAATAAATGTTTTAGTGGTTATATCATTAGTACTATTAGTATATTCTTTTATTTAAAAAATGTTTAAAGAGGAGTAATGCTTTTGCATCATTTTAAGAGCCCCGTTACAATTTAGCTATTAAATTAATAGCTACAATAATAGAAGTCCGGGTGATTTGAATTTGTGAAAGTGATTTGAAGCCCGGGTCTTGACTGTTTTATGTCATACCTGCAAATACGGTTTTGCCGATCCACTTAAGGGTCGATAATATTTACCAATTAGCTTGCCATTTTCAATTTTAAATGCGTCTGTATACGAGTAAAAGGGTTTTATCCGTGATCGTAATTTATTTTAAGAACGCAACCATTATGAAAGATCATTATCCTACAGGTTTGAAATGGAATATATTGAGCAATATCACCACGTAGGTATGTATATATATGTGAATGTTACTCATTAGAGTCCGTTGTGGCAAAATACTTATAATCATGCGCAAAACAAAGAGTCACAATGGGCGCCCATACCCGCTTTTGTTATCATCGGTTATTGAAATTGTTGCTCATTAAAAGTATATTCTCTGGTTTTTAACCGCTATTTTGCTGATAGATAATAAAAAACGTCCTAAATACTCTATTGCTTTCTAGTTAGAAGTGGTTTATCTAAAATACCCTGTAACCCCGGTTGATGAGGCTAAGTGCGACAAACTTATTCGAAGAAAATGACTCATTTTGGTCCTCATATGACCCCACATGTTGGTCACCCCGTGCACGTCTTTCAAGTCTTTCTTCAGTCAGTCAATTACAATGTTTTTATTTGACTCGCCCTTTAGTAGTTTACTTCATATTCATTTGAAATCTCATCAACTACGTTTGGTCCATGAATATGTCCATCCTTTAAGGCAGGTTCGTAAGAATTCTTCTGGTGGCTCATTCCGAGAAGATCTTTGCAGTAACTTGGTAACCGTATATTTCGTCAACACAAAAACCCCAACACAAAAACCCCTTATGCCTCAGGAGGAGTTTGTTTGTTGAAAGGTATAGATGGTTAATGTGCCCGTCAATATACTGAACAGGACTCATATTTAAGTGATTCTATCCATCTCCAACTGCATTCATATAGAACAGTTAAAATAATTCCAATTATTTAAATTTTTAATATTGTATAACACGTAATTTTTCTCTTGACAATATATTTCCATTATATTATAGCACGTAATATTCTTATAGTAAAACTTAATTTTGTGTAAGTTTGATATCTTTCCTGAAGTTAGAGTAATTTGCATTTTGCCAACGATCACGTACAAGATGCGGCAGCAGTAGCCGCATAATGACACTTCTATTCGTATATGTTTTACGTGCGCAAGTAATACCAATGTGATTTTGGAAAATTTTAGTTTCAACCAAATAATCCGTCATAATAATAATAATATTAATTTAACATCTAAGTGACCAAAAATAAACAACTGACATATTAATTACTGTTTATTTTTGGTGTATATTAGTATTTGTTTATATGTTACGTATATTACTAAAACTTTCACATTTCCTAAAACATACACATCATAAAACCATAGAATGTTAATCGTATTGAAACATCTATCAATATAATAAAGACGGATAAGCAATGCGTAAAATACAAAATTGGTTGAGTTTTGTGTCACACTTCGTACACCGTGAAACCGCTGAATCGTACTGCAACAATGCATTAATAATAAAACCGTTTAAAAACTTTAAAGTTAAACGGTTTTATTTTATGTGCACTGAAAACTACAATATTGTATTGTCATCTAAATTAAATGTGTGTACCAAATTTCAGATCAATCTGACAATGGGAAGGTGCTTAAATTTCAATTTCTAATTTTGACCCAAATAAACAAATTCCGTACGGGTCGAGCTAAATAAAACCGTTTAAAAATGAAAAATTGATTGTCACTACATAGTATAAAACAAAGTCGTACCGTTGTCTCTCTGTCCCTATGTATGCTTAGATCTTTAAATCTATGCAACGGATCCTGATGCGATTTTTTTTACTAGATAGAGTGATTCAAGAGGAAGGTTTATATGTATAATACATTGTACCCGTGCGAAGTCGGGGCTGGTCGCTTGTATATTTATAAAATTTTTACTAACATTTTAAAGTAATTTAAAATGTATAATTACAACATATGACATACAAACACACATTATCAATTTTGTGTTTGTTGGAGCAAATCAAGTAGTTTTTTATTTATTGGTATAATATACCTTAAATAAAGTTAACATTTTTAAGGAAGACATTTGTTTTGTTATTGTTAAAAAAAGGTAAAAAGTTAATTAACAGCATACAACAGGCTGAATATGTCAGTACATATACACACTTTGCCCACAAATGCCTGTTCCGTACCGAGCGTAAACATTGCACTTTGCGTAGTCCATCACGAGTCCCACTGTGGATTGGTAAACTTCACTTCTGCGTTCAAATCCAGGGTTTGAATCGAAGTTGCTCGAGTATGATAAAATCAAAGTATTATAGTGTTTTATTTAAATTTATAGGTTTCAAATGTTATATATCTGTGTTCAATTCTTGCTAAAGTAGTTTTGGTGACTGAATATACTTTTTATTGAAATCCCTTTAGTTATAATTGAAGTTTTTTTTGTTCGTTAGTTTATTGTTCGTAAATGGGAACAGTTTTAATGGTTTAGAATATCACAATATGATAAAGTTAAAGGCTTTTCACATAAAAGTTTATCTTATTTTGGTACTAAATTGATTATAACTTTTTAAATATTTTTCACTTTTACTTATTCTAGTTAAGTTGTTGTCCAGATATAATTTAGCGTTTGCTGATACACTTTATATTTACAATTTTAACTATTTTAATTGGAAGCGAAGAGAAGAGAAGAATTACGAACAGCTGGAGAAGTTACTGTAGTTTGAGGGAGCCTATAAAAGATAAACTACTACATAATATGTTCATGTACATATTATAAACATTAAAAGTAAACTATTTAACACCTGCATACTACCCGTCCTTATGTATAGCTGCCAATCTTGGACATTAACTCGGGAAATGACAAGTCGAGTAGCAACTTGCCAATATGCTATTGAGCGGAGCATGTTGAACGTCAAAAGATCAGACAGACTTAAAAACTGTGTCATCAGAAATAAAACAATAACCAAAGATGTAGTACGGAAAATTAAAATACTCAAATGGAGATGGGCAGGTCACACTATAAGAGGTAAGAAGGTGACAAGGTGGAGTAAGAAGGTGACAAGGTGGTATCTCAGGGAAAGTAAAAGGAAAAAAGGCAGATCGCAGAAAAGGTGGGACGATGATATATGAGAGAGAAGTGGTGATGTGGAACAAAGTGGCCCTAGATAGGTCAGAATGGAAAAGGTTGGAGGCCGATTGGCAAACAGATCTGCAAAAGATAAAAAAGCAGCTGATATAAGGATAAGTTTTAAATTTGCTTTTATTTTGAAGTTTGCTTTGGAATATTGTTATGAGCGTAAGATGATCTGAATAAAAAGGCTATTATTATATTGTTAAATATTTTAATTAGTGTAACTTCGTTTTATTTTGATCCTCTACGGTTATTTAAAAATAACAAGGATAGGCCAACGCTTTAGTGAAGAAGTAGGTAGGTAGGCACTGCGTCTAGATTATCTTTTTCATCTCCGTAGCTTTCCGTTACCCTTAATGAAATCCAGTCAAAGGAAAGAAAGAATTTAATTTAAGACGAATCAGAAAATATTCAGCTGCCGCTCGCTAGTTATAAATCATTTGAATGCTAATAAATTCGACTAGCCCCGGGCTTCAGGTGGAAACAGAATTTCTTCTCGCTTCATCTTTGTTTTCAAGAAAAATTGTATAATTTTCTTTTCTTATTATTAAATTCTTTCGTAACTCCAATGTTGACTTTGTGGTTATTTTATTCTTTTATATTATATAAGAATTTCGAAGTTTGAGAATGCAGATGGCTTTTTTTGCAAATATTTTCATTTCACAGTTTGATTTATGCAGTGATTACTTGATACCTTTTATCGGAATCAACATTAAAAAGTTGATTTTCTGTATCGTTAGTTTACATTGAAGTCACTTTTATTAGTTTTAATTATAAATTAATAGTTATCTATTTTAACTCCGTATAATAGGCCTACATTTCTGAAAGCAAAATCGACATGTAACTTAATTATTTTTAGCAATGTATACGCATATATAGTTTATCCCTTTTCCTCATTATAAATGCATAAGCAATTAAGTTTTAGACAGTATAAAGAATTAGGTAGCATATTGGACAAAAAAGTTGCATCCGCGCTGCGCGGGTGAGTGATGCAGCGCCGTAGCTCAGTTGGCTACGGGATACCGCGTAGCTCGCGTGTGTATCTCGTAACGTTAAACCTACGCCGCCTCGTAGCGCGCTCTCCTACCTTAGCCGTGGCAGTGCTGTCGCATTGTGATTTAAATTTTCATATTTTTTTAGTCCTAAAGTTTTGTGAAGTGAACAAACAGGTACTGTTGAAACTAGTAAAAGAGGATTTGAACGGATTGTATTTTTATGGTGAGATATAAAATAATTTATTTCCTCGATATTGTTCTGAAAATAAAATATCGAATTATAATTTAATAACTATTAAATGATGGCTAAACTTATGAAATATAGTATTTTTAATATATTTTTGATTACTTCGTTTGAATTCTATTCTCTTCTCTTTTTGTAAAGTTTCGCTTGCATTCGTTCTAAGCGAATTAAATACGTCTCTTAGTCTTATTTTTAATTGTTATTTATCGAGGGAATTATACTGATTATCAAATTTAAAGAAGCCTATATAATACGATTGGCAATTTGATTGTACTGAATGCATAATTGGTGAATAGGAAAGCCGATACTAACTAATACGATGCAGCTGGCTTAGGCGACTGATGAATCTAATACTCATACGGCCAATAAGGTGGCAATTGACGCAAGTTAATTAATGCGGTTTGTAACGCTGACGTTAAACATAATACGATGGTATTATATAGGTAGTCAATGCGTCAAGGGAAATATCATTAGTATTTTATATTGTAATTTACGTGTTATATTAATAAAATGTAATATAATTTGTAAAGTCTTATAAAATGAATCGGTAATAAATTAATCGTTTTATGAATGAAATCTGCAGTATTTTATATTTTATACGTTTAGAGTGTCCGAATTATGATAAAATTGGTTATGACTACACTAATGGGTTTGAGACAATTCGATCCCAGCCCGTTAATTAGTTCTTTTAAAATATAATATTTTAAGAGAAATATAATACCGTTGTGTTGGTTTCCAGAATATTATATATGTTTATGTGCTGTAATATTCGTTTTTATCATATTTTTTTTTAATTTATTATTGTATTTGTGCTATCTGTTGTAGAACGTTTTTCTTTACTTTTACACTTACTTTTTTATCTGGGTATCACCCAGTGGGCTGAGGTTAAGTCTATGCACAAGATCTGTGTGAAAGTTAAATAAATAAAATTCCCAGATTGTTTATTTTAGTTATATTGTTTTATTTTATATTATTAATACTGTATATTTTACAAGTTATAATTTTTAAGTCAAATTATAATAGTTTACGCAGGGTCAACAAGCTATGTGAAATACATATCATCTCAATAAATAATACAAAGTGAACGTAACTATATACACTTCTCTTTATCATTAAGTATAAGTTGCATACTTGTATATTATATAGGTTTAGCTAATGTAAAATTTTTAAATGTTTATCAGTTACGATTTCAATAGCTTGTTTCAGCAATTAATGTCGGACACAAACAACAATCAAGACCTAACATTAATTTCGATTTAACGACCGTTAAGCGGTAAGCGTAATAAATCGTGGATCTGGGTGAAGCCAATTTCAGCGCAACAAACAATTATTAATTTGAGGTGAATTAATAATCCGGTTATGTACTTCTATATCCGATTGTATGACCGACTGCGAAAAGCGTCTGTTGGATGATATGTGCAATTATATAAAATGTACGATAGTTATAAGCACATATTTTGTTTTATCTTGTTACGTTTCTAATAATTGGAAACAATAGTTAGTTAGGGCTTAAATCCTTCATGTGCCGCTTATTATTAATACAACCATGAACGGATCACTGTATACATATCCAACTTGGACAATCTCGGTTAGATTCCTAATAGATCAAATTTATCTTGTAACAAAATAAAAACATTATCCAATATCCACGATCCGGCACCGGTTTATATTTAGAGTATAATAATGAATTATTTATTTATAAAAAATATCTCTATACGACAAACTTCCTAAGGTGATCTTATTCAAAAGCAAGTCAATGGAGGGTTATTATTATTATGGAAAAAGCTAAGCCACTGAATTTGCATTAAAAGGACCGAAGATTCCAACATAGTACTTTCATATTATACGAGTATGTCTCGTATTACACTGTAGAGACGATAACTATCTTACTTTTAGAATTGATAAAAATTGAAAGTAGTATAAATTTATTGGCAGGCATACTATTTCCTTACATACTATGGACGAATAATCTGCAATAATGGCACAGTATCCGGTAAGCATGAATTTCATTGAAAATAAACTTGAGTCTGCAATACATTTTATTTGAGAATTTGCTGGGAATTATCGGAATGAAATTTATAGGATTAGTGACTAGGTAATGGGTTTAACTTTCAAAATGTTTTTACGTTATTGTTAAATTTATCATCGTTTTCTCGTAAACGTTGTAATTAGCAGGTAAAATTGAAATTGTGTTCCTAATAAATAATTATGTATGCGTAGAGACCCGTGCGGAAAGAAACCACAACATGTGATTTACTTCTTAGAACCAAACAATGTTATTATATATCACTTAAAATATATTTGTAAGGAACTCAGTAGCGGGCTGGTGTAGCTAAGTATGACTGAAAAATATATACAGGATAACACTGGTTTATTTTATTTATTTACACTTTATGCACAATCTAGCACAAAGCCGGACTTAATGCCAAACATTTGGGTTGGGTCTAGTAACCCCCCAAATGTTATCCTGTTTTATATAGATTGCCTTTTATTTTTAAGTTTTTAGTTTTGTTTATTATTAACGAATTTGGCTTTTACAAGACCACAAAATATAAAGAAAAAGATTTGCAAAACATTGCTTTCACATGACAAAGTTTTAATAAATTTATGATCTTGCACGTGCATGAGATAAAACCATATTTAACTTAAAATTTACATGTAGTGTTACATTGCTAATTATATATATCGTATAAAAACAAGCTTTTTGAGCGCTTAATCAAAATTTTACCAAATCTTTTACCTATTTGTGAAATTTTTATTATACTATGGATATGCCAACAGAATGCTCATAGTCACAAAACAAATATATAAAAAGATTACAAATACATGAAGCGTAAAATACGAACGGTGCTTCATGACTAATTTATATTTTGCGATGTCTTAAAAAATTATATTGAACAAATCTCATTCGTTCCAAAAAAATAAACCGGTTAATTTTTTTATCAAATTAAAGACAATTTCTATTGTACTTTAAACACAATAAATATCTGTTAGTTTTAAAATAATCAACCATTCTATACAGAATCATAAAGTCGTAGCCAATAACGCACATTGACCAATAAAATGTGTTAATGGAAATGCTTTTTGACGTATCGTCGCCAGTGGCAAAGGTTGTGATTGTTAGATATTTCTTAAGCTTTTGGCGACGCAACATTACTTGGGTAGTCAACCTTCATAGGCGGGGAGGCCTGTGACAAAGTTCAATTGAGGAGGGTGAACGTAGCAATTTTATTGCGAGCTTTCCCATTGTAATTTATGATAAAACATCCCTGAATTTATCTTAAACTGAATGTTTTCAATTATTACATATATAATTTTTAAAGTACACTAAAATACATTTAAGCTACTGTATATTTATTCAAAGTTTTAGGTCAGTTATTTAAAAAAAAAACGTAACAGACTAGGTGTCTCTCTGCTGGGCAAAGGCCTCCTCTGTAAAGAGGGTTTGGTCCACCACGCGACCCCATTGCGGATTGGCGGACTTCAAATACTATCAAATTTTTTATATTATTATTTCGAAAATATGTAGGTTTCCTCACGACGTTTTCCTTTACCGTAGAGCACGTGATAATTCAACACTTAAAATTAACAATTTCATTGCTGCTGGTACCGAGAATCGAACTCAGGTTGCTCAAATAAATGTAATTAAAGGCGAGTGCCCGGACACGGAGGTATCAGGTTATATTAAATTTAAATTTTCTTCATAATTGTAAAATAATTTACAATTCAGCCATCGTTTCGCAAACATAGACCTGGCTAGAGAACGGGCACGAAACGCTGCGGTTAAATTAACATCCTTTTGTTTCTTGTGAATGACTACGGGCCGTATCTGTCATATCTTCACTACATAGTATAAAACAAAGTCGTCGCGCTGTCTGACTGTCCCTATATATGCTTAAATCTTTAAAACTACGCAACGGATTTTGATGCGGTTTTCTTTAATAGATAGAGTGATTCAAGAGGAAGGTTTATTTGTATAATTCATGTAGTAGAGAAACACTGGTAATTTTAGAGGGTTCTAATGCGATGTTGAAAACAAACATTCAGCATTACACACGAGCAAAGTCGGGGCGGGTCGCTAGTTGGTGATAAAATGGGTTGCTAACCTTTATACTCACACCATGGTCCCAGGTTACGTCACTCACCAGCCTTAAATATAATAACTTAACTTTTCCAGTCTTCTATGAACCGGGCTTATGTAACATTAGCTATGTTATGTATGTATACAGAGTGGCTTTTCCAAATGTGCCCAAATTCACACAGAAGGTTCAAACTCGAAAGTATAATTGTTTATTACAAAAAAAACAAAATTTTTTTGTCAAAAAAAAATGTTATTTCATTCCCTGAAAAACAGAACTTGTTGACAATGCGGTAGTCATTCATAAATGCGTCGTATAGTTTGGAAACGAACTTATGTGCGTGATAGTTATGAATGATCGCGCGTAAAATAAATGAGTTGCCCATAAATCACAACTTTTGAGATAAGTTCAAATGAATGTATTTAATTAATTATGAGTGATTTCAAATATTTCTCATTTTTTTGTATAACATAATTTATGTCTAGAATTTAATAAAAAATGGATATGGTCTCCCTGTATGTAGTATTAGAAAGATTAAGATAGTTTTTATTATTTTGCGGAAGGTTATGTGCATTTTGTTATTGTAAACATTTATGTTGTTAACATTAGTCCAAGTAATATTTTTTTGGTTCCGTTCAATCAAAATCTAGCCATATTAATGGACAAAATACGACCTGATTGATGTAAATATGTGTATATTAGCAAAAATATGAATATTTTAATAAAAACAATTATATTTTCTAGTATGTATAGACTGTAAAATTGAAAAAGTCTATTTTTACAAAAATTGTTAGCGATGATTCCATTGGACCTAGGTACCCAAAGCAAAATAATTATTTTTGTAAAATAATTATCATATTTAATCGACATATGTTAACAATCTATATGATCCATGATGCTATAGAGGTACGAATAACAGTCGAATCTGTCTATCGCTTCGCTACTTTACTGCGTAAACTTCCGCATTGCAAAGATTAACTGTTTTAGTAATGTTTTAATGGGTCCCCGTTGTATTTTGGAATCAACAGAGATTCCGAGAAATACTGCGAGGAAATTTTTTAGTACATTAATGTAAGAATGGCGAGACATGGTGGATAACGTAAAACATAAACATTTATTTCAGATTATGTTATATATTACTAACTTCAAAGTCAGCTCTTTGGACAAAGCTTTGAACTCTAATTGGTCATTTAATTTATTAATTTTTCACAAATTCTTCATGGACTTTATGTTTTAGTACAATATAGAAAATAGCTATATTCAGATGACAGGCGTATTCCAACCGTCCATATATCGTAAGCCGGAGCAACCATTAGTCCTTTCATGTGTCTGAAAAGTGTCACTTTCACTGAAACATTGCGCTCGGGTGCGCTATTCAATTGGCGAATGTATTTTATTCGGAGCCAATCGATCTCTAGGCAACAAAACGCACGCCTCGAACGAAGTGTCTCGCGGGACTATAAATCACCGATGTCTTCGATATACTTTAATGAAAAGATCCTTCTGTTATAAGTATTACTCTTTGTTTGAATGAAGAAAATAAGCTGAATATTAGTCGTCATACAATTCAGGCAGAATTTACCGCGAGTTTAAATACCATAGATTCAAATGTGTTTGTTGATTGTAAAGCGCTCAAAGCATGCGAATAACCTGCACATCATTAAATAAGGGTATGTTTCCGATATTGCTGTGTGTGCAACTATCTAAAGGTCATTTTTTTCAGTTACTGGAATGTGCTACAAAGTATTAATAAAGATTTTCCACCAAAATTGCGTGTTTATTGGAAATAACCTATAAGGATTATTTAGTTTTATTTCTTTAGCTTCTTTGAGGGATATATTTTAAAAGTAGTACACACTTGAAAGATTTTAATAAATTTTCATTCATACATTTTTTACAGAATTAGAAAACAACGCTCAAAGACGGTAAAATGAAGGAGGATATAAGGAAAGCTCGTGGCAGCCGTTATAAGGCGCTTGTGACATGACGTGTGGGCGCCGCCTGTCCCGTTATTTACACAGCATGGCATCGCAACTTATCGCCCTAATATTGTGGTTATGTGGAAGTAAGGCTTTTCGTTTTAGTTTACTATGATTTTTTATAATTTGGCTACTCAAACTTTGTCATGCTATGTAGTTTTATCTGATGAAGTTATTTGTTTAGTTTCAACATATTTATTAAAAGATTAAATGAAATACGTATATCGGATGGTCTGCTTACTTAAGATAACCGAAAAATTGCAGTAATAAAAGTAACTGTAATTTTATTTTGGGATTTTAGATTGAATGATTTCGGATTTTATATATTTAAATTTTTTCACTATGTTTGAGGGTTTGTAAAAGGTTTGTAGATGTCAATCGTTATAAAGTTTTCAATATTATAATCAATATGTATTTTTGTCCAGTAAAAATCGAAATTTTTGTGCATATTATTATATCATCAGATTTTTGGTGAAACATGGAAATATTAAAATCGAAACATGTAATTAATACAAAAAAAAATGTGATACTGTGCATCTGCAGGCTTGTTACATTTTTGTTCTTGTTGTAAGTTCTGAGCTGCTAGACACATATTAGAGTTTGCATATAAGCTCGGTGTTATAACTTTTTTCTAGGTAATGAACGTTTATTTTAAAACTTAAAGTTTTGTAATTATCATCGAATATGTATATAAGACTAAGAACAGGAACATCCAACGACTTTAAACAGTTACAACATTTACTGATATTACATTGGGCATAATATGTTTACAAGTAAACGTTTACACGTTTACTTGTAAACATATTATGCAAATTTTCGTCAACATCATGCAAACACATTATGCAAATTTTCGTCAACATCATGCAAACACATTATGCAAATTTTTGTCAACATCTTTTACATAACACAACTAGCAACTCTGGTGAAAAAAATTTTAAACAACTGTTTGCTAACACTGTTACTGCTGGTAGCTAAAATTCGGAATAAGCTGTTAATAATCTATACTAACTCCTTCATTCCTCTTTTAATCTATTCGTGGTTAACAAATAAAGGTCCATTACATGTTGCCAACTCAACCTTCATGCAGCGTGCATGTCCCAAGCACGATTTAAATTACACTTAAGAGAGAAAACATTTTTTCTAAAAAATCATTCAGCCGCCCAAAAATATGAACCAAAAAAATACGGAGTTCCTTATAACATGTTTTTGGTCTTAGGACCATAGTTACTCAGCATTAATCGGTTTTGTTCATACTGTGTCCGTAAGCACATATCACGGGAGATGATACTCAAAACGTTTTAGGCTAAAAGGAACGGAAATCTCCCATGATAAATCCACTATAAACAAATATATTAATTGTCCCTGACATGATTATTGTTTTTAGACTTAAATTTTGACTGTATATTTACACTACTCTCTTCAATTTCCAGTCAATCGTAATGTCTTAGACAGAGACTGTTTCCGTTCGTAATTTTGATTTTCGCACTTGTGTCAGTTAAGCTGTACTCCTTTTGATCTACAGCTTTCCAGCTAAGGCCTTGTCTTAGGCTAATTCAACCTCATCTCAATCCTACGAATCTAGGTACTCACAATTGCGTTACTGCACTGACTACAAAATGGTTAAGACATTTTAAATATAACACGACTATGTAGTGTAAAGTTTAAAGGATAAGGATTTAAAGTTTACGTTTAAAGGATAAGGTAATCGAAATCTAGAAAACGGCTCCAGCGATTTACGTATGTGCGTAGATTCAGGGGCGAAAAATCAATCTAGATAGGTTTCATTTTTAGAAATTGTCCCTTTATCCCTGTTTTCTGGGAATGATTCGCCGCAAAAAAAAATTTTATAATAGCTCGGTCGGTAATCGGGCGGCCCCAAAACAGACGCCCGTGGTTCGTGTCACGATCATTTACACACTCTTTTTTTAACTTTTTTTCGATTCGAGATCATTACTTTCTTTAGTTTTTATTTTTTGTTGATCTAGATGATTTTGTTACTTTTTTCCCTTTTTTTAAAGTTGTTTCTTTTGTGAAAAAAAAACCACTTCATATTTTCTTATTATTAGGTCGATAAGATCGAAAAATATTATGCATATTTCAATACTCGGTAATTTGTATCCAAATGTAATTTCCAAAATACACAATTTACAAAAAAAAAACACCAGGTACTGTATTTAGTAATACACATAAACAAACCACCTTTTGCTTACACTGATACTGCTTGTGGCTGAAAATTGGAATACATGTAAATATTTTGACATTCTTATTCATATAATTATAATATTATTCTTCTTATTCACTTATTTTGAATAATTTGATGATTATCAAATAACCGTAAATTAAAATTCGCCAACATAAGGATACTACAATACCAGCCGATAGCTAACGTTTCTTGTTTTACAATTAAAATTTTAAGTTTGATGTTATAATAGGTTTGGTGATGTAATAGGTGCTTAGATGCAAAATAAAATTTTTGATAGGCATTAACAAATCTGATAATTTACAAACTTTATCGAAGTTCATTTTAATTTTAAATACCCGGCTTAGAATGTTTTAAAGTATTTATGGTCAAGAGCCAGACTAACATGTTTGGAGTCCTGTTATTATTGTAAGCAACAGTCATCTAGAAAATTATTAATTTTACTCCGATCCACGAAACAAACCCAAATTTGAGTCTTGGGCTCCGTATATACTTAGGGAACTCCTGAAAATTTTAATGTTAATTAAAATGAAGTTGTTGATAATATAATGCGGCCTAACCGTCTTTTTTATTGAATTCGAATGTGTTCGTAGACTGCAGACTTACTTGGCCCGTTACGTTTGATGTCAGTAAAATTTTCTTTCATTTAGACACTCACCTCGCAGTATCATTTTTAAATATGAGAAAAAACTGCCACCTAGTTTAGGAAATTAAGTGTTTCGATGAAATGAGGTCTTATAGAAATTGATTATTATTTGTCAAATGTATCTCCCGTAAAGTTTAATAAGTATTGAAATCACTCCTCACGTCTTTGTTTGTTTCTTCCAAATTTATTCGCAATTTGATATTCCGCGCGTGTATTTGATACAAGTAAATGTGGACGAAAGCAATGATAAAAATGTGGTTCGTTATATACCTTCGAACCTCACCTAATATGATATTTAAATTCAACGCCAAAACATCTTTTAGAATATTACGATATGTATCAAGATTTTAAGCAAGATTTAAGCTCAAGTGGCTACCTATTCCTCTTCGCCGGAATGCTCACATACTTTCTCTTGTTTACAACATACTGTTCAATCCTTCATATACTACCTATCTCAAGGAACGTTTCCAATTTTTTCGCGTTTCCCACTCTAAGTCACTGAGATCATCAGAAAATTTGGAGCTAAAAATTCCTACACACAAAACCAAGTTCATGAGTAGGTCATATATGGTGCAGGGTGCGCGACTCTGGAATGATCTACCCCTAGAACTAAGACGCGCTCAGACAATAACTATTTTCAAAAACCGTGTAAAGAATCAACACTTATCGCTGTAACTTTATTTCTTAAAAATGATATATGTATTCGTATGTATGTATCTATTTATATGTCTGTATGTATGTGTGTATATGTATATTTATATGTATATATTGTTCTTTGCAGATACATATACTTATTAACTTACATGTTTGTCTTATTATTATTTTTTTTCTTTTATTGTAGTTATGATATTATTTAATTCCTTCATTAATTTAACCCGCACCTTTTATTCCTTAATTTATTCCAATCCATCCAAAGGTTGCCTGGAAGAAATTACTTTTAGTAATAAGGCCGCCCATTGTACCTATCATTTAAATTGTAAGTTTTTGTTTTTGTAAATTTCATTTTGGTGTTTTTAAAATATTCATTTTTTTTTTTTTTTTTTTTGGCAACTTAAGAATATTGAGGTGGGGCGCTCGAGGCGCCTAGCCTGATTTTTACTATTACGCGTTTTCCCGAAGGAACGGCTCGGGCCGTCACGCTATTTAATTCACCGGTTTTGGTGGCCGCCAAGCTTTTTTGGCGGGCGCTCCATGGAGTGATAAAAGGTCCCCGAAGGGGACATATTTAGATTCCGATTATTCGGCTCGATATATATAAAATAAATATTATGAGTAAAAATAAACATATAGATATAAATATTGTATATAATACATATATAAATAGGAAGCAACCAGATGGAAACCCTTGACAGGGGAGACCAAACGGCCGAGGGTTTGGGTGAAAGGGAGAGGAACCGGCGGACTATGCGGGCGGTATCGCATTTGCGACCGGTATTTGAGCTTGGAGTGTTCTGTCCCGGAGTCCCAATCGCCTCATATGTTTGGAGAGGCTGACTGGGATTAATCCATTCGCAGACACGACTATCGGGATAATTTCGGTCGGCACACTACCCCACATGTCGGTCACCTCGTGAGCAAGGTCCAGATACTTTGTCTTCTTATCTGTTTCGGCTTTCACGAGGTTATCGTGATATGGAATGGTAATGTCGACCAAAAATACCCGCGACTGTGCCCTGTGCTGGTTTGTTCACGACAATCGTCCTGTCCGTGATGTTGGCCCGGTCGCAATAGAGCCTGGCGCGGTCATTTTCGAGCACGGCCTCCATAGAGTATTTGTAGTACGGCAGTTTCCGATCCACGAGGCCGTATTTCAGAGCCATCTCCTGGTGTAGGATTCTGGCTACTAGGTTGTGTCTATGGAGATACTCAGAGTTATACCGGGCCCTGGCATTGCTCGTTGGCTAAGGGTAGAGAAGTAAATTCTTTATCACAACTAATGACGTCCGTACGGATTGGCTCATCTGATCTCGCCAGAAAGTAGTTGCGGAGGCTGCACACCTCGCGGTTGTGCATGGTGAGGGCGCATAAAAAGCCCCTTCCGCCATGCTTCCGCGGCTGGTACAGTCTTATCCTTGACGATCTCGGATGATGCATCCTGTGGGACGTCATAGTTGTGCGGACTTTTCGGTCCAGGGCGTTGAGCTCAGTTTGAGTCCACCTGAGTATGCCAAAAGTATACATGAGGACTGGCATGACCCAGCCGTTAAATGCGCGCGCCTTGTTCACGCTTGACAAATGGCTGTTAAACACCTTTGTCAGACTTGCAAAAAACACGTCACAAACTGTCTGTTTCATGCCAACCTCATCGATACACATGTTTTGTGACATACCAGGTATCGGTATGTTTTAACCGCAGAGAGGGTCTGTATGTTAACAGACATAGATAAATCTATGCTCTCCGTGTTAGCGACCTTACCCCTTTCGACATGGAGGACCGCACACTTATCCGTCCCAAGCTCCATTTTGATAGAATTGCTGAAATCACAATTTTACTATTAAAGATTTTGAGCAAATCTATTATTATTCTTAAAACCCATATAATTATTTTTGTAACAACGCAACAATCATATAAGTCCTAACGTTCTTAAGGAGAAAAAAGTATTTCATTTTGCAAACTTGTACAGAGGTTATGAATTATTAAAATCACTCCGGATACAATTGAGTTTCAAATCCAATTCCTTAAGTAAAGCTGATTATAGGAATTTTCCGAGCGCCTCGAAGTCTCGAAAATTTCTATAAAGAGCCAATCTCTCTCGGAATCTCGACCTTCCGAATGCCAAAATTATTGGTCCCGTATACCCAATACCATGCATTTATTATATAAGTAGCATAGGGCACGTGAAAAATTTTATCATGGCGAACTACGTGTCATTTTGATCATTTAACCACCTGACATTTTCTTATGATATATATGATTTTTTATTGTTCGTGGTGCTTTCGAAAGTTTTTACATAATAGTCATCAATCAACGTACATGGACGGAGTCAAATACACTACATTTCGAAGATTGTTTTATATATTCAGAGGTGCTTATCAAAAAATAAAAATAGAAATAAAAAAACGTGCTGCCCCATTATAAACAAAAATATTTGTGAATTAGCTATGGAAAATATATTTAAAATAATGACTGTGTCTTTATGCCTCATCTTTAAAGAAGGCATTATAGTGTAGGGTTATATACCCCATATGCGCCGGTATAACAGCGCTTCCATGGCCGATCCGAAATCCTTACTTCCTTACTAATCCTTACTAATATTATAAATGCGAAAGTTTGTATGTTTGGATGGATGTTGATAAGGATATTGTATGTATTATTAGTGAATTTTCTAAAATATAGGTAATGATAAGTGTCAACTAAGTAGGAAAAAAGTCTGCCATCTGCGAGATATTCTGGTGTATATTAAAAAACTCATAGTTCATTCACTTGGGCCGCGCGGGTGAAGCCGCGGTTAACAGCTAGTATTAAAAACGCGAAAGTTTGTATGAAGTATTATAAACGCGAAATTTTGTATGAATGGATGGATGTTTTTGATGATTGGATGTTACTCTTTCACGCAAAAACTACCGAATAGATTTTAATGATATTTTACAATAATATAGCTAATACATCATAATAACACATAGGCTATAATTTATAATGATATTGTGTGAATTGTTCAAAATATAGGAAATGACTCACTAAGTAGGAAAAAAATCAGCTATCTGCGAGATATTCTGGTGTAACATATATAATTTCCAAAGGGAATTAACAACGAGTATAAAAACGTATTGTTAATTCCCTTTGGAACTGGCATTTTTAAAAAAATTACTTAACAGGTGATTACTCCTGAAGTTAAACTGATACCATAAGTGTGTAATGCCACTAAATACATAAATTACTTATTGCATTATAGATACTTTTCTATAGATTAATTTCTACCCAATAACACATTACCAGCCCGAGAATTGTATCATAAAAATAATTCTGTTAAGAGGAATTTCCTTGAGGAAGATGAATTTGGAGTTACTATACGGAAACCAAATCGAGATCGATATGAAATATATGATGAAGCTGGCATCGTAAATTGAATTTGGTTACAACGTAATGAGTTCTTGTCGGCATGTATGTACCTACTGGATTGATCGTGAATGCGATCACGCACTCGTACTGTTCACTTGATTTATGTATATCTAATACCTTTGGTATAACTGATTACCGACTTCGAGCCCAAATTTTGTTTAGCGAACCTCTGCGAAGATCGGCCCGGAAGTAAAAAGGCTGTACAGACTTTTATGTCTGTTTAATGTTCAATGTAATGTAAGAACGTGATCTGTGCAAACATTCGTACTTTGTCGTATATAACATTCGTAGACGTGTTATGTACAGCAAATTTGTTAAATTCTATTATCTTAAAAATAAAATACACTTAGATAGACGTAATCATAACACGAGTTTACTTCATAACATTACAAACATCAATGTATACTATTTAAAACAAATCTTTTTATTTCAATCCGTTGCTTAGTAGCAAGTTAAATAAGTCAATAAAGGATTAACAAAAACATTTAAAAACTTCCAATTTTGCACAAACGTGTTAATTTATTACAAAAAACAATGTTCTATTCTTTTCCCAATTTAAATTATATTCCAATGATATTTGATACTATACATATGTAATACGCATACAAAATCACCGGTTGAGTGTTCCACAGAGTAGCTGAACGCATTCAGACGTTTCCTTCGAATGTTATAAAAAGGATAGCGTAATTAAAGAAATAAGAAAAGAGAGTTGCCGTACTATTTTTCTTCTGTATGTCACTTTAATGTAAGTGTAAAAAAACGCGCGAGCTGCATCCTTCTTTCTCATTTCCGCATTAAAGTTAAACATATCTGTAGTATAAAATAGAATTATTTATAACGTCAAAATACTTTCTTAGTTCTTTTATAAACACGAACACAATCATAAAAGTAAAATAAATTATGCAATAAGAAAAATTCACAAAGAATTATATAACTTGAATTATTTAAATATGATTTGATGATATTAACTTACGAATAAAACTGTCCCCCTCGTGCCTAATATTTTGTACCTAACATTTTAAATAGTACTTCAAATACTTTACTTCATAAAACAAAAGAGTCTAATAGTACTGAACCCAAAAGTTTTTTATATATATCCCAAAAGTTTTTTATATATACCCAAAAGTTTTTTACAGTGAGCAGTCAATTTTGAACGTTTGAGGAGGCTCGAACACACCTCAGTTTCCCATTTAATATTCATGTATGGTCACTAGTTACAAGACCCTTATCTTTCGTTCTCGTATATAATCTTTTAGAATACTGATGGTTTCTTTGATTTGCTAAGATAGACACAAAAAATGCCTTATAGTGAAACGAGGTTACATTTTCAGATGTGCATGGACTCCGCGACATTCAGATCACGGTACCGGAGGCGGTTGGAGTCGGCTCGAACGCAATTTTGGGCTGCCGCTGGGCGCTGGATACAGGAGAAGCGCTGTACACCGTGAAATGGTATCACGGAGCCCAGGAGTTTTTTCGTTTCGTGCCAAAGGAACTGCCAAATACTAGAGTTTTCTCCCAAACTGGCATTAATGTTGATGTGAGTATGATTTTTATTTGTCGCCAATTGTCTTTAAGAAACATAGTATAGAAAAGTTTCTGAAGTCGTGTATTGTGTGTTCATAGAATTGCTATAGAGTTGAATGAATATATTCTGTGCCTCCTCTTTCGTGTTTGACGGGCTGTAAACCTGGATAAAGGTGATTTTTTTACATCGACTTGAAAGTGCCACATAAAGCGGTAATTTTAATAGAACATTAATTATGTTACGACATCTGGTAAATGTCGACAATTTTCAAAAGGTTCTCAACGCATCTGTAGCCTTCGGGTATGGCAGATGTCCATGGGCGGCGGTATTTACTTAACATCAGGTGAACCGTCTGCTCGTTTGACAACTTTTCGCATAAAAAAAAAGATTATTATTTTCTTAATATTTCTAGTTGGCTTCAATATACTTAACGGAAGTATAAATTGAAAATAGTATACTATCTATGAAGAAAGACTTTTTGTTGATGCAACGTTATTGCGGTTGAGCCCGCTTGTCCGGGGAAATAAAATAAGCCTCACCGAAGGCAACAACGTTAAGAAGTAATTATGCTATGGTAGGGTACACAACAGCTCTTGCCGTACACCCTTTGCCATTCAGAAGACTGACTTCAAGTCAAAAACATATTGTCTGCACGTGTAACATAACCATGAGATGCTATTTACTTTTAACGGGTTTATTTTTAATTTATTACAATTAAGGTATCAAGATCAGGAGCACAACAAGTTGTGCTTCGCGAGGCAACTAGGGGCCTCAGTGGACGCTATCGTTGCGAAGTGTCAGCGGATGCTCCTTTTTTTCACACTATTTACAAGAGCGCATTCATGCGTGTTATAGGTTAGTATGTTATCTATTTGTTTATTAAAATATGTAGAAAATTTGTTTATTTGTTTATTATTTCATTATTATTCATTTTGTTACCGTACCTACTGTACATGTTATTTAAAACATCAAACGAAAAAACACTCGTTAAAAGTTTCCACGCCACAAAATTATTGGTAGTTACAAAATTATTGCCAGAGGAAAAAAGACTAAAATGTCAACAGACTGTATTGTAACAGTTTATGTCGAACTATGTAATTGTTTTAAAATTTTGTGATTGCTTCAAGTAAAATTGAAATTGTCAATAATGGTGATTTTTTAACAGGAAATTTAAATCACACCAGAATTGGATAGTTCCAAAGGTATATTAAATGTTTCGTATAAATTTCCACTCGATCCGCAGTATAAATAATTAAGACAATCCTATCGAGCCCTTGTTTAGCCCTAACCATAAATCTGAACTATTGGAGGGCAATAAATACAGTCGTAGATCTTCTAAGGATATCGGATTAGTATTCATCATGTTTTAAATTGGCTTTGTTTTCGTATATTTTGGCAGTAAATATTACTTTAGTCGTAAGAATAAGTTTATTTATTAAGTAAAGAAAATTAAAACATATCTCTTCATAAAACACTACGTCAAGTTTCCTTATAGCCTAATAGATTAAAGATAATTAGATTTTTTTTTAACAATGTTCGTAGTCAAACTGCATAGGAAGACGACTAATTTGGGTAAAAATAAGTAAAAGAAAAGATAGAGAAAAGTATAAGATACAATGATTCAAAATATTAAGCACATTTTGCGAATTAAAAATAACAAATGAATTTAAAAATTTATGGGTTTGGGTAAAAAATTTTTTGAATATTTTTATTCAACAAATTTTACATTAATAGGTACAATTTATACTATAACGTGAATTTATACAGACTATGTTGATCTATTGAGTAATTAAATATGTTAAATTTTAAATTAAGAAAGTTTTAGTTTTTAGAGATGAAGGATTATATTTAGAATGATGCATGTTGTTACAATTAATATCGATTTACAAGCTTTCTATTAAAATATGTATTTTGTATAAATAACTATTTTGAAGATCTATTTAAATAATAAATAATTAATATTATCTATGACGACAGACAATTTTCATTGTTTAAATGATTAAAAAATAGATTGATGAAAAAGCGTACTGAAGAAAATTTTATTTAAGCTTTTATGCTTTAAGTATATATTATATATGTAGGAAGGACTCGGATCTCCAGGTAATAATCATTTGTTTTATATAAAAATAAATTTAACGTCATTACCATATACATCCCGTTATAACTATGGTTGGTGTAAAATACACGACGAACGACCGACGTAACGACACGAAATGCGGGCTCAAAACTTATCACTACTAGCTATATACTTCTACCTCTTCTTGCAATTACATTATCTAGAGAGCTATTTTATAGTTCATGTTCTTGGCGGGATGATTAGTTCTTTGTGAAGCGTTTGGATAGTTTTAAAAGCTTTTAAAATAAACTCTATTCGCTGACAGCTAGCTTACTATGTTATTTTAATAGTGTTACATTAAAAAGGTGCAGTGGTATTTCAACATTTAAATAGATTTAATACATTTTTAACATAAACGATGTAAGAGTATCAATATTTAACTTTAAACCGAAGCTATGTTCTGTGCTAGCGCTACCAAGGATCTTGATGAATCGAGCAAACACTTTAGTACAACAAAATTAATGAGGTGTTCGGGAACTCCTGGCGTTTTCATTAAGTAGAATTGGCAAAAAGCGACAGAACAGGAATGTAAACACTTAAAAGTTTTCCGGCGCCGAGTTGCAGCGCCTCGCCGTAAAAGAGGGCGCTGCTGGCAAACAAAGCATGTCGAGTTGGATCTCAGACTGTTGTAAATTTTCTAAAGAACTTTATCAGGGATGTACGAAAGATGAGAATATTCAGCAGCGAAAATGACTAATTTTTTAGACCATAGATTAATGTTGCATTTACATCATGATAAGTTGTATTGCGATTTTTAATGTTGGCACCTTTTAAATTTGATATAAAATTAAAGTGGGCATTCAAAGTTGCTCATTTTCTAGGAATCACAATATAAATTATAGGTTTTTTTTTACTTTTTTTATGGTGCGTATCCAAGCTGCAATTATTATAACATGTGTAAAATAAAGTTTTTTAGAAATCAGACCCCTGGCGTCATAGCCAACACCTAGGCAACTGCGCTATTCAAATATGTCAGGCTAACATAATTAGTAATAGTTTAGAATAAATGGTTTTAGGATATGGTGAAAGGTACGCTTAAAAATATGCATACGTATGTTTCGGCAAAGATTCTATATGTAGATTCATTCTGGGCCCGAGGAGCAATATTCGATTGGTTAGATACCAATAATTTTGCATCGTATTCAACCGACAACTCATCATACGGATACAATCAGCTACATTGTATCAACTAACAGAGTAGCAACTTATGTAGTCCATATTACATTTGAACCGAAAACCGATTACTTCTTATGCGTATATCACATTAATGTTATTAAATCAATTAATTTACTGGATTAGGAATAAGAGGTAATAAAAAAAATACAGTGGGTTTGTGTTATTGTGACCACGATTACATGACCAAATTTAAAAGTCTGAAATCCATAATATTTTCCTAATTGATTTGTAAATTTATATAACAAACGTATTTTTCTCACTAGATTTACCCGTATCGAAACCAAAGCTTCGTGCACAAAAGAGCTGGTATTCTGTGGGGGATATGCTACGTGCTAATTGCACTTCGCCACCTGCAGACCCTCCAGCCAATCTCACGTGGCTTGTCAATGGATACGAGGTACAAAAAAGTTTTATTCAAATGTATTCTTAGTGCTAACATTTACATGGAAAGTTTCTAGACGAAATGCAGTTGGAACTCGTTTACAAACAAAACTTACCCTGTGACAATTATTGTAAACATGAATTTTTATTTTAAAGCAGTTTGAAAACTCGAACATTAGTGATTTGATTTCAGCCAGTATTTCTTACACAATGTTAACGATTTTGATGTCAGAAAGGGAAAAACATCATATATTTATGTTATATCGTGTATTTTAGAGGACTTTTATTCATACTTAAAATTTTTAACTATTAACATCTGTATTTGTTAAAAGGTCAAAGGACTCGATATACCAGTGATAGACTCTTATGAAGGAAGAAAGCATGCACTTAGTGACTCGTCGCTTGAAGACGCGAACAGAATTATATTTAGTCCATGGGACGCAATATCTGGTTACGAGGAGGCGGTAACCGACAATGTAATAGACATTCCGGGGAATATTGGTGGCATACAAGGCTCGCCCAATGTGGAAAATAATCATAAAACCAAAAGCGAAACCACAATGCAGCTGGCTTCGAGATATGATGACGTATCAAGTAAATTTAACATCAGTGCCGACGATGACCGATGCAATAAATCATCCACGTTTAGTCAACTTGTGCTCAGAGTACAGCCCACCCATTTTCAAAAGGTATTTTCAAAATGCATTTTCAAACAGAATAAATTAATAATGATTTGTTATTTATATATTTTTTAAATGAAATTTGCTTCATATTCGTCTTCGGTTTCCATTTAAATTCGTTTACAAATGTAGCCAAGTTGCTCAGTTCCCTTTTCGCCATAACTTATTTGGCAACGTGACAGTTGGAGTGCCCGTTGTCGGCTTGGTGGTCAAGCCAACGATATAAATCGTATAAACAAAGATCGGGCACCGAAAACTGATTAAAATCAAACTAGGTCACCTGACTGATTGTAAGTTATGAATAACGTATACTGTTTTAATATAAAATCTTCGTCTTCCTCGTATAAAACCTAAATTATTTAATGGTTTCACCATAATAACAGTTTTTTCCTTCGATAGTAATTTGTATACGTTAATTGACATTGTAAATTGACACGTTACACAGTTTTTTTTGCTTTTTATCTAAAACTTTAGGTATATATATTTATAATTATGTCAGTTAGGATTTAATTCTTTCTGCTCTTTAGTTTAACCTGCATTTATTGTTTAAATACGTAAAAAATACTGGTTGCTTCTAAACTAAACAGAAGCTTTTGATTTGCACCCCGTTTGTATAATGTCTTGAGAGTTTATTATGTTTAATTATAACAGGGTCGTTTAAATGTAACGTGTGTCGCCCGCATACTATCAGTATGGTCTGCCAATGAAGTACTACTTTTAGACGAGGAAAGACCTAAAATAGCACCTGTTATGGGAAGTCGTGACTCTACTTCTGGAGGTTTGTTTCTCAAAATAAATTTTTGAACATTATATAGTCCAAAGTGCTTTTTACCTTAAGGTCCTTAATTTTGAGAAGTATTAGAGTAAAAAATATACTTCTTTTTTTTTTTGCTATATCTACACCTAAATAAATATGTTTTTCATGTTAGCTAGATGTTTATCATCATTGTGTAAAAACTCTTACATGACATGTCAAGATTATGGAATGATGTATAAATATAAATAATAGGCTAAATATGGCTTTTGACTGTATTAAGAAACAACAAATTGGTGTTTTTCGGAAGAGTTATTAATAAAAGTAGTATGTTTATGGAAACTCGAACAAAGTATTTCTGTAGTGAACACGTGAGAAAAATGAACAGAGGAAGACCGACAAAAATATTTTTTTATGGAAAAGTATGCTTATTATTCGGGCGAACTTGACGAAAATTTAGGGATCATATACGACCGTATAGTGTCGGAAGGTGGTGCAAAAATTTCCTATAAAGACTTGCACGTTTTGACGTAAATGTATTAAAAGGGGTGAACATTTGAGATTAGTAATACGTGTCTTCCACTATATGGGCAGTTGCGTATATATTGTACACGCTATTTCCTTACAGACGTGTTCCTTATTGTTTTATTTTGGATCAATATGTGGATTAAATTAAGAAATTTTTTTAAGGATTGACAACTTTAATTGCGTTACAGTACGTGTAAGTCAATTAACGTCGTGGAATTTTAAATAATTTTAATAATCTTTCACATTTCAGCTCTCCGACACATATTAGTTAGAAATGCGGGAGTCTTATCTGTATTCAACTGTGTAATCTATTACAAAATGGTAAGAGCTTTCTTGAATTTCCACTTTTACATTTGAACCGCTGTATATAATATTTGAAACGCCTTATTTTTTGAAGAATTGAATTTCATTTCTATTGCTTTTTGTTCACAGGTCAATACGATGATTGCGACCGCGCATTTGTAAACGTTTTATTTATTTATAAAATAAAATTGGTGTTTACAACCGAATGTTCATAGTTTTGGGTGGATGAAGAAAACCAATATTAAGAAAATTGTCAGCAAGACATGTATAGGTTTAATCGACTGTGTAATAGAGAAAGAAACATTTTTATCTATCTGATATAAAATGACTGTAGTAAATTTTTTACATGTACATAAAAAAGTTTAAATCATAGTTTCCAATTGATAGAGTATTTTGCTTCAAATTTATCTTAACTAAATATGTTAATTGTAACTATGAAGCATATGAACGTAAATAAAGGAAATTCTTCTTTGTACATTATTTTTTTGTCTACTAAAATTTATTTCATCTAGATTAATACCTTTTACAAAAAAAAAAAAACAATCAAATATATCTTATATTATCGTTTATCTTAAACAATTCTTATATATCTGAATAATTCCATAAGAATAAAAACATGCGAGGCAGTCTTTGGGGACTGCCGATAGAAGTCAAAACTAAGTATGTTAACAATAATAAATATGTTTATTTATAAATAAAATAATTAATAAGTTACTTAAATAATTTTTACAATAAAAAAAACCGACTTCCAACAGGAAAATAAATATTGTTAACACCTATAACATTAGAGGATTGCGCTCGATTTAACTGGGATGCCATCATCAGATCCGGGTTTTTTTTTTTTTTTTTTTTTTTTTATCAAAAAAGGCACCACCCTTGGGAAGTATCACCACGTCAACAAAAAAACAATCAGGGCTTACAAATGCGTTGCGGCTTTTTAGGAATGAGTACGCTCTCTTCTTGAGGTTCCCAGGTACGCGAACACACATGGTTCCAAAGAAGGCAGGAAATGCCTTGAAAAAAACGCTACATCGAGGTATTCCTTATCATGGTACCACCCTTGGGATATCTCCACGTCAACAAAAAATAATCATCAAAATCGGTTTATAAACAACGAGGTTATACGCGAACACACATAAAAAATAAAAAAATACATATACGGTCGAATTGAGAAACCTTCTTCTTTTTTGAAGTCGGTTAATAAAAATAACAGTGATTTTTAAGTTAAAAGTAATAAATATATATTATGATAATAATTAAAATAAATAAAAAGCGTTCGGTAACAATGACGCGGGTTCCATGATTTTGTTCACCCAGAAAGTGCTCAACGGGCCTTAAAAGAACACTTCGAAAAAAATTTCATGAACTCGGTTTCCAAAATTTGTTTCACTGAAGTGTGAGCCACGAATATTTTCATACACAGTTGGACTGTTTATGAAAAAACGTACTTTAACATGAGATACTACCGTTTTTGCAGGTACGAAACAAGAAACAGATTGGAAGTATTTACTACATACTAATAATTCTGTGCTGCTCTAGGATATATATTAATATATAATATATTAAAAGATAAATTCAAACCTATTTTTCGCTCAAAGAACATGGCACTTGGTAGAAGTTGATTGCATTAACGCCAAAACTGTTTCTTCTTTTAATCTCCGCTGATCGTCATCTTCCGGATTATGCGTCCAGAAGCTGTAGCCACTAAGCTAAGTGGACGTCGTTCTCACCGCGCGAGAATCTCAACGTTTTGTCTACTTTGTATTCTACTTTATTTAGACTCGCCTTTGCAATTATACGACAGGTATACGAGTACCTTCACATTTCAAAGTTTCATCTATTCCATAGGTTATGATTGTTTTTTTTATCTATGTTAAAGTTGGCAAACGAGCACATGTTCAACTGGTGTTATGAAAGTTAATGAATGAAAAAACGGAACACCAAAACTATAATACTCTATTTCACGCTGGTATAAGACCAGCCACTGAGGTTCAGATTTAGTCGGTTCTTCTAATTTTTGAAAAAAATAAATATCGGGAACAACTAATTGTAAAATTCTTTCACCATATGAATTTTTATTAAGTTAAACTTCTTTTGAAGCGTTTGGAAAAAGACATGATGAAGTTCGTTGCAAAGCGACCGAGTGGGAATCGAGCCGGCACTGAAGGCAATACCTTTTCACATGCGCCACGTAGTTATTAAATTTGTTGAATATTTTTAACGAGAGATGGTGGCAAGCGAACAGATGGTTCACATGACGTTAAGTGATAACCGGCGCCCATTGATATTGCATGGCCATACTACCTATGAGAGAATGGATTATTGTCAAATTGGAAAAAGTTGAGGTCCTTGACAGCTTTCACGGCGTGCGCTGCTTCAAAAATGCACGAAAACCTCTAATAAATATGTAATGTCATAATTATGTCCGTCGTCTACAGGCTATCCTTTGAAGATATTTATCTACTTTAGATTCTAATACTAAACATTTTTGTATTTGAAATTTCAACCCATAAATTTTATTCAAGATATGTTTATACCTGTTCAATAAGAAAAAAAGAATACTGTGTAAACTTATGTATGCACGTGAGAAGTTATAATTCTTTAGTACAATTAAAAGTTTTATCCCATGTGTTGGTACTCTTGTTTGTGAAAAAGACATTAAATACTTAATAACGGTTTAATTACATAGCTTGGAACTATAGGTAAATGCCAAAAATAATATTGGTTTCCATGTTACTTACTAATGTGTCCCTTACACGGATTGGCAGCAGCTCGATTTAAGTAAATTGTGGGATTAGTAAGCTTAAAAATCATAAGTACCTATGCAAGTAAAAATGGAACCATGCTACGTTCATACGCGCATATTTGAATTTCAAATTGTGTTCAATGATGATATTTTTAACAATTCTTTTTCACTTATGTGTTATATTTCTGTCACTAAGTAATATGATTATTTAAATTGGTGGACCTCTTTACATTTGTTCAACTAAGTATTCAAAATTTTTAATAAATGTTATCTTATTTTTTATTTATATTTATTTATAACTCGTAAAATAACATGACCTATACAAACACGATTAAAAAAAATCTCTTTTATATTTTTTTATTGCGGAGTCTCGTTAGCGATGTGAAGAAACATTAATTCGTTGGAATACGTATCTTCTGAAGGTAACATTTTCCTCTTGCGGTAAAATATAAAGACGTTATGCTTTTTCTTATGTTGGGGCTTAGCGCTTTTAGAGAACAGAGAAAGGATGGTTGATTTTCGTTTATTTTATTCAATACCTCTTTTGTTAATAATTCTTATATTCTATTTCCTATATTAAAAATAAATAAATTACTACCGGCTACATATTGTGCTCGTATGGTATTAGGACTTATCGCTTTTGTTTGTGCTAAAATGTTACGTATACTATTCTTTATTTTAACAAAAAAAAAAAGAAAATTCCACAGCCGTTAAAAATTATAAAGAATACGTAATATTCTTTTATATACATCACCCTTTATATCATACGCTAGATGGCATAATCTAATATTTTAATAAATTGATACCGAGTTTATGAATATTTCCGTTAATACAAAATATTATAATAAAATAATATTCGATAGCCAAAATATTTGATTGTTATAACAGCTTGACATTCTTTTATCATGAAAATCAAATGTACTCCATTTCGGTACCCACGAGAGACCGTGAGATACGTATAAGACAAAAAATCTGCTGTGTACGAAATGTTGCCTTTAACCATCAGAGAAAAGAAAGACGTTCCAGGTCTCTAAATAGACGAGCACATGAAAAGCTGTAACTGAGTTTCAGATTTTCATCGTATGTACGGAACCTTAAATAAATATTTGTTCACTTCTCCGCAATAAATGTCTGTACAATTTTTAAAGTCATCCTCAGAATAGTTTCCCTTTAAACAAATGGGTATGGTCTCACGAGAGTTTCCCGTTTGTGCCACGTTCCTCGTTAGCGATTCTAGAGGTGCATTTTAAAGACCGGTATTTACAAATTCAAAAAAAAAAATAAACGAGGACTGATATAAACGCTCCTTTGAATCACTGGGATGTGGTTTTTATTCTTTTTCAATATATTTATGCAAAACGAGTACTTTAAAGTGGCGGCGGCCTTATTGTGTCTCAGCTTGTTCCTTTTATTTGACTTATGCTGCCAGTATCGTAAAATTCTTTGAACAGTTGTAGTCTAACGATCGGTTTCAATATTCTATTCATTTGTAGATATAATTAGTACTTTTATTTCAAAGCGATAGGTATTTGACATTTGCTTCATAAAAAAGTCCATAATACTTCCATTAAAAATTTGTCTCCAGTAAACAAATCTACAGATAGATCGAATATTGAAACCGGACGTAAATAATTATTAATATATCACTCCTGACTTATTAAAAGACTTATCTAGATCTTAATCTCCTTTATTGTATATATAGGTAATACGGAGGTTTTAAAGAAATCGATAGACCGTATTATAATTGACTATTGGCGATAAATATGTACTTACGTATAAATGAAACTAATTTTACGGATTTGTGGCGTTTATTTTTAATTTTAATTCTTAGTACTTACGTGGTTATACAATAAATTAATTACAATAAATACCTACTACTATAGTTTAATAGACTATTCAATGGATATATTTAAGAACGCATTTGAAAAATAAGGTTAAAAGGCATATATGTATGCAAATAGCAACAGAAGTACCGAGACAAATTACGATCGCACCGGGAAATATCAGTGAAATCGTTGATGTAAACAGAAGATTTATCAATTATTTAATAAAAAAAATTAAAACGTAGAACTACTACTGGATACAGGAAACAGTTTTCGACAAATCAATATTTCCAATCCATAATGACAAAGTCCAATGTCCACCCGCTTTGTCGCACAATGAAGTTACTCAATTAAAAGTTTCATAAATCCTGTTTGAAAACTTGTTCAATGTTTTGCCTTCGAGACAGGTAAAGTTTTTTAGTGAACAATTTCATTTATATTTTCGATAATAGGTAAACTCGTTAATTGTTAATCACTGTAACAAGTAAAAATACAAAAAAGAAACATTTAAGCACGTCAAGTTACTTTATTAATGTGATGATCGTTTAATTAATTAATACACAATAGTAAAGTAAATATATCATTGTGATGCCGATTTAAAGTCGAAGGTTTGATGTGCTTAGCTTGTGGGTAATCAAAGGATAAAAAGGATTTCAGCTCATTTATAATTTTATTAAATATTTTATTAATAAAAAATTTATTAATTTCATTATAAATTTATTAATTTTATTAATAAAAAAAATATTTTTATTAAGTAACATTAAAGGTGTAAAATACCTCGTTTTCCTTATGGTGTCTTGTTAACCTTGAAAGTAGTTGAGTAGGATATTTTCATACATGTCATCATTATAAGAAGTTAGTAATTAGGAGCTTTTGACTCAACCGCTTGGTATTTTGATAAGCTTGCGTCCAATATCAATAAAATATCGCAATATATCGGTACTATAAATAAAAAAAAAGATTCCTTTCTGTCTTTATTTCTTTCAAAAAAACCCGAAAATTAATTTTATTTAACAATAAAAACTCCAATTCATTCATCACAACATCTGCGCATCGGATAAGCCGTTTTTAGTTAAAAAGTTAAAAACTGTTCCGAGTGGAAACGTTACAGTCCAATTTGCAGAGGCTTTTCGGAAAAGTTTTTACTGTTAAATACATTTTTTATTGAGGCCTAATTAGAATAATTTACACCTGCGAGACTGCAATAAAGCTGTGCCGGGAAAGTTTTAACAAATTATTACTTGAGAACTTAATCAGATTATTACGAAAGAAATGTCAGTTTTAGTCGAATGTTAGCACTAATAGGTATATGTAGCCACTGCTTGCCTACTGCTGCTCTATTTTTTAAAAACTAGTTACATATTAATACGAACAATATTTGAAAGATAAATTTATTGCGATGAAGTGATTAAAAGAGTTTTATTCCTCCACTGTGACTAACAGCTATTGAGAGATGTAGATTGTATACCACACATCAGTTAAAACCGATGGCACGGCCGCGGGCCGACTGACAAGATAAATTGCTAGTTAGTAATTGGTAGCGATTGTCACCGAATGAGAGAATACTAAATTACTTTTTCTGTTAGTGACAGATTTTACAAATACACCTGGACGTGGACTAGGCCAAATTACTTACGTTACTTTTACAGTGCATTCAAAAAGAAATTAAATACGATGTTCAATATAGTATAGTGAGAATTTATTCATGAATCGTTGTTATGAAAAAAAAAAATTAAAAGGTTTAAATTGAAATAATAAAGCGTGTGTGTGTACTTATGTACGTACGTAAGAAGTTTTACTTCTTTAACGTAACAAAAGAAAAATAACTAAAAATTTTATACGTGGGATAAAATTTTTAGTTATTTTGCTGCTTAGTGCTCTATGTTTGTGAAAAAATACATTAACTGGATGGATTTAAGACAACGGCTTAATTAAATAACTTGGAATTATAGGTAAAGGTCAAAAAGTTGTTATTGATTGCTAATAGTAACATCATAAAGTTTTTTTTAGCTTTTAAATGTCACGCGTCTTAAAAAACCATCATAATTTTTCCCAAACATGCCAATACGCGCCGAATACAAGACAATTAAAGCAAAAAAAAAGTATTTTTCGATAAGAGTAAGTAATTTTATTCGCAGTATTTTTGAATAGGCAAGGAATATTTTTCATCTCTTTTATCATAAAACTTAGATTAAATCTCATGAATAATACGTTAAAAGGCTAGTTGCTCATTTGTTGGTCATTAAATACGTTTTTTTGAAATTTATTTTCATATAGCGCTTATCCCTGCACTTAAGGTGAAACATCAGTGGCGTAAAATTTTTCTTCCAGTTTTTCGAAAAGGTTTAAAGTTTTTTGTTCCTATTTTCCTTAATTCAGAAAAAAACACAAAAAAGTTTAACATACAGCATGACCCCCACTTTTCGCGTACCTTCCCGTTCCGCCTTAATCACATTCCTTAGCTCTCATGTAGTGCGGAGCTCGCTGCTCACTTCTTATTCGGCCAATTTAGCTGACCAATCTAATGATGAATTATGAATTCTAGCTTACAAGCTTCCAGTCAGCTAAAATCAAAGCATTTTTTGAAGACTGCAATACCAATCAACAATATTACGTCGATACAATCACGTCGACATCAATAATATTATGTCGAAATCTAAATTATTTAAAATGACATATCTTTTTTGGAGTTATTTCTTAGGTGCGTATAACGCACACATTTGAAAAAGATCCGTGGCGCATTTGCCAAGGTATTGGCTTCGGCGTCGGGGGTCGTGGGTTCGATTCGCACACGGGACACAACTATTTGTGCGATCCACAGATAGCTGTTTCGCATCTGGGTATTTATCCGCGTGAAATTTATGTTTGTAAAACGTCCTTACAACACAGGATAATGTTATCGTAAAGTAACGGCATCGTTTAAAAAAAAAAAAAAAAAAAAAGAATCAATTGTTTTTAAAATGTTAACAGCTACATGGAAAGTTTTCTGTCTAAATATAACATGTTTAAATCACATTTACAATGATGTCTTAAAATAATAATTTGTGTTAACCTTATACCGTAAAGATAAGAAAAAACATTTTAACATAAGTTAAAGATATTTTTGTAAGAAAATAAATTATTATAATTAAATTAGGAGAATTTGAGGTTGCATCACTAATCACTGAATCAAGAACGATCAGCAAAACTATTAAAACAACCAAATGACCTATTTTTTATTCAAAAACTAGCTAGTGCTTGAAAAATATCTCAAGTTCAGTCCCTCGACACAAGACAACAATACGCGTGAAATGACTCTAAGAATAGATCAAATAACTAATAAAGTACTAAAATCCAGTGATATCAGAAAAACAGTATAAAATCAACCAGTGATCGTGGCTTATTAATAAACATCTTTAAAGCAATTATTGAGCTTGCTTTAAAATCCGCAGAAAAATTATAACCAACCAGACACATGTTCAAATTATCAGATTTGTTACGTTTTTTGTAGGCATTGCATTTTTGAGGCAGGAAAAATTAAATTATGCGATTAGCATAAGCAAAGTAGCATATCTCATTCAGTAAGTAAAAGAAAGTTTAAGGTTATAATAAATATATTTAAATTTAAAGGGACTTTTATTATTCTATTCAATGAAACTACTTACTACCCGCCGTGAATTTACATTTCATACATGAACATATACAATTCCCCAGGTGTCTGAGATAACAACGGTAGTAACGACAGGAGTTGCTATAACTTTGCTTAAACCTCCCTGCATTCAAGCGCATACGGTAGGTATCTCGGAGCGTCTAATGGTGCATTATGTTTTTCGTGATATGAATTATTGCGCTTGTAAGTTGAATAATATGTGACGTACCAAAATTATTATTAACGATGAATGTCAACATTTTTCAAAATTATTTAACATTTAGCTTAAAATTGAAAGTAATACCAAAATTATAACACTAGTTGTAACGTATTATGAGGGTTGGTAATGAAGGGATGATAAATAAAAGATTTAGTTATCTATTAAGATGTTGTGTTTACTGTTAAAATTAATGGACTAGCTGAGATACAATATAGTCTAAAAATATAAAATAATAATAAGTTGGGGGCCTTGTTTGTTAAGAGCAGACTGTTGTAATAATTACATTTAAGTATCTCAGGCAATCATGAGTACATTATAGATAATTATATAAATTATCTAACCTATATATTGATAAAAATCAATTTGAGATAGTAAAAGTTGTGCAATTCAATTTAAGTACAAAGTCAAATCAGGAAGGTAATTTTAAATCTACGTCAAAGCAAACACGCTGCCCTGTGGGCACAGAACAGCGTTCAGCTCAGAACCAGCAGAGAAAGTCAGGCCAAGTGTAGTGGGTACAGCCACACTGTTGGGGGGTAGGTAGGATCTGCAACGGGAGGGAAAAACACAATTTAATCGAGCAGCAGTTCAGACCAGCTTGCCAGTCACCTATGCCTTCAGCATCCACCACAAGGGATAACAAATCCAGCACAGAGTTTTGCAGACATCACACAGATAATACGACCGGGGACGTGTTCAGAGATCAACCTCCAGCCATGCACAGTCGAAGATAACAGATCCACAAAATGAATTTATACAAAGTGATGAAATCACCCGTTACATAGTGTATTACAATGATTTCTATGGTGTTCCGGTTGGTGATAAATTTAAATTACAGAATTAAACTATAATAACTGTAACTATAGTATATAAAACGACCATACTTATTGAACTAAAAATTCTCTGAGTTTATTGTGATTAAATAATGTAAAAAATGTTGAATTTATATTGAACATTATTGACGCTTCACAATTATTTTTGGTTATTTCAGTTTACAAAAACTACGATTTAACTCGTAACGCATGTTGTTTGTGAAATTGCCGATTTAAGCAGTTAACCTTACTTCCGGCATCAAAGCTAAGTATTTTACTGCTCTCTATACTCTCATGTGAGTCCTTTACTGTTTAACAATTTTATCATTGGTATTAGAAATTAGTATGCTTGTTAAAGTCGAATATCTAATTCAAAACTCGTGGATACTTTATTTTTATCCCAATATATTCAAAATAAATGACGTGGTTTATCATTTCGAATTACAAAATTAATGACTATTAGAGTCATTAATTATGTTCATAAATTCATGTTTGTTAAGTAAGACATTGTCCATAATATATATTTTACTAATATTTTGCGTGGATATTAAATTTTTATTAAATTCTCTTCTTTTATTTAAAAATTTACATTCTGCATTTTTAACCAACCAATTTTTGACGTAAGTTTCAACGAGAAATCTAATAGCGTAAGTAATGAGAATAAATTATTTTATTGTTGTTCGCAATCTTGCTATAAAATGTAAAAATACACAAATACCTTTTGTTAGTCCAATTGGCTCTTACGAAACGCTTTAAATTCATAGCAGGTTCAGGAGATTTATTTATTAATTGGTATTTCGTGCCTATCGGAAATCGGTCGACGTAAATTCCGCTTAATTTGGCACTGGCCGGCTTAGTAAGAGTATTATTGCGATACGGTTTCAATTAAATAAACGTGGAAGTGTTTTTGAGTTTTTATTTCACTATAAAATAAATTTGTACTTGTGGGTGCACTATGAATACGAACAACGGTATAATATATTGAAAAGCAAAATGATTGAGACATAATGAAAATGTTTGAGCACAAAAAAGGCAAGGAAAATTCTGTTTTTCTTATTTTTAAATGACTGAATATTATATGTGTTTATAACTTTATATATCCTTTAATAGGCTTCACACTGGTTTGGTAGATAAACATTGGGTGAAAGCTACAATAACATGGTAAAGTTTACTGTAGTAGAGCCACGCAACAGTTTCTGTTGCACGAATGGGCAAGCTCGTCCGGGGAAGTATGTACCACGGCCTCACAAAAAACCGACGTGAAGAGAAAGATTTTTACTTTCACGTTTCGTCTGGTGAGTGAGGGAACCGGGGCACGCTTTTTTTAAAGTTGTCAACACATCTACTAGTCCTCAGGTTTTGTAGATGTTCACGGGCGGCGATATTCACTTAACATCAGGAGAACCGCCTCCTTTCTTGACACATTTTCATAAAAAAAACAATACTAGGTAAAATTTAAAAATAACTTTTATATCAAATAAACTCACAAGTATTTAGATATGAGTAAACATACAATATTACCTCATTTTATTTTATCATAAAATGTCAATAAAGGTTAGTAGAATAAGAAAAAACCTTTACAATTTTACTGCATAATATGCAAAATAGTAACGTAAAAAACTTAATATTAAAATATTTAAATGGCTACCATTCTAGGCACTCATACTCACTTATCGCTGTAGCAGTGCAGCCTAGAACCTACAGTAATTGGATTTAATATTGAGTATTTAAATGTGCTAAACAGATGCAAACGTTACTTAACAATTTTAGAGATCGACAAGCATTAGCTTAAATTCTCTGTAGTGAAGTGGTAAATAAAATTTTTGCGATAGATGATACGCAACTACCGACCCCTATACTACAACTTTTACTACACTTTTTTTTTACAACTTGCATAAGTTACTCTTGCCTCGAAAGTACTTAAGTTAAATTAAGAGTTAACAACTCTTAACCTTGAACACCCGGATGGAATAGTGGTTACTATACCTGCCTCCTGCATCAGCGGGTGTGGGTTCGATCCCCACTACTGGAAAAATATTGTGTGATGAAGATAGTGTTTTTCCAGTGGCTGGGTGTTTCTATATGTATAACATGTATTTATTTACAAAAGAAAAGTATGTTTAAGTATGTTTATCCGTTATCTAGTACCAACAGTACAAGCGTTGCTTAATTTGGAACTTTGTTAAACATGTTTCCTAAATATATTATTTATTTATTATTAATTTAAATTAAGTTTCACAACAATGGTTATACAAGTATAGATGATTGAATTTTAATATTTTAGGTTAAAATAACTAAGTAGGAGAAAACCAGTTGCTTTTTCAAGTTTGCTCCGGTGCATTAAACTGGGTCAACAGCTTAGTGTTTTGTATCCATTGAAGCTAGGAATCGAGTTGAAGATGAAATGACGAGGGAACGATAACTTTTTATCAAGGTAGATTCAACGTTGATTCGTTCAGTATGGTTGTCCAAAATTTTAGAATATTGTTAAACATTAACATGTACTCCGCATTCTCTATTTATCTGAGAGAAAATACAGGGTTATTCGCCAGTCCTATTTACTAGAATATTCACTGGGTCTCCCTCATATGTTGAGAGCCCCTCTTAAAGATGCACCTATAATACTCACCGATAGCTCTTTGCATGGAGCATAAGAATAAGCTAGAGTAGCTAACCTTATGCCGCCCTTACGGTGTGCTATGGTACACCGGACAACTCTGTCATTCTCTTTCCCGTGTTGACTGTTGTGGATTATCACAAAAATCAGCGATGTACAGTCGCGTTTAGGTCTGTTTTTATGACAGGCTGTTATGTATGTATTCTATGGGCCTGCTACTACAGATTGAGTTGATTGAGTAGGTCAAGCAGCGTGATTGTACATTACATGATTATTTTATATAAAATTATTTACTATTGCTATTGATAGAACACCTCAAATTCATAAATTATAAAAGTAAAATTTGCTATTCAACTCTTTAGTTTTTCTTGTTATATTACTTATTCGCATTGCTAATTACAGCTTGCACCACACAGTGTTTAGAAAAAAAACCCAGACAATATTTAAGTTGGTGATCCCACAACCGTGAAACAATTATTGTCTGTCCTGTGGTCCTGGATTATGAAAAGCTGTCTAAACGTTGGAAATTAAAAAACAATGAAAAAACGCGAAAAAATCGGTAAAGTAGTTTTATTTCACAATATGTCTATAAATTCGTAGTTATTTATATAATATATACGTAAGTCTATAATAATGAATATTCGTATAAAATAAAACTCGTATATATTACGTATATATGAATGCTATTGAAGTTTATAGACAAAAGGATCACTACGTAGTATAAAAAAAAGTCGTCCCGCTGTCTGTCTTTCTATATATATGCTGTCTGACTCTATATAATTGATGCATGATATAGTAGAGAAACACTGATAATTTTAGAGGGTTATAACGCAACGTCGAAAACAAACATTCAGCATTGCACCCGTGCGTAGCCCGGGCGTGTCGCTAGTAGAATTAAAAAAATTAAATATAATTATTTAACATTTTTCAGTTTAACGTCTCTTTTTGTATTTTATTGTTAATTATTACTATAAATGCTATAATACTTGCAATAAGAACTATTATCAAGGAATTAAAAGCAAATCATGTAAATTGTAATTATGAAAAGACAACCCTATATCAGCCTATAATGACGCATCATTGGAAAGTAGCACTTAATTCACGTCAGTTTGAATGAGATTAACAGACCATGAATAAAATGGAATAGTTTACGTATTTTGAGTAATTTTATGCAATGTTATGCAGTACATTAATTAATTTATTATTATTCATAAATACAATTAAAAACATTTTTTAACTTTAAGAAAATGAGATATTATTATAATTTATTTTTAAAATTATACATAATTTTTTGTTATAGATTTTTAAAGACATATTTATTTTGGGATGTTTATTACCAAATATATATTTATTGTTTTGTCATTACCCTGTTGTCATTGCTTAAGAGCTTCTTTCTGTTAATGAGAATATTGTTAGGTAAATATTACAAATATTCTTATAAAAAATAGTTTTTTAGTAACAGGAATGTTTAATTAAGCTCATTCAAACAATGCGTTGAAGTTTAGTAAAACTTCCTGTTTTAATGAAAAATACTACCCGTCACTCCAATTTACAGTTTACAAAGTGTTTAATTGCATGTGTGTCGGGCGGCTCGCTGCAAGTCGTAGCTTTTAATTTGTGGTGTCACGTGAGACGCGATGGAAGCGGTTACAGGGCTGGCATTGTTGAATAAATAATATTGGATTATTACATCTTGAAATGTGCGTCTATATTTTAGGTCACGAGATCGATTTGTTCATTCCCGAATTATAGTAACAGGGTTCTTTACTTTTTATAAAAATAAGAGGTTTCAATTTACTTATAAAATCTATTAACAATACATGAAAAATATCATTCTTAGTGTATTAGGATTTTTATAACTATCTATGAACTATCATTTATCCACTTGTAAAACTGGGTATACCAGTGATAATTCAGAAAAGAAAAAGAGCCTCTTAACATATAACAATGATGAATAATTAAATTCTTCAGCCTTGTTTTAGCTTTCGCATGAAATATTTCAGTTTTGTTACTTATTAAGCAATTTTTCCGAGGGCACCACCGTGACAAGATGTGCTCAAACGTTTTGTAAGCTAGATGTTGATAGAGCATGTCTTAGTCATAAGAGCGAGTTCAGTGAAGAAAATTCAATAAGCGACGCCGAGTCTTATAACGATTTGTTTCTTTCAGTCTGTACCTACTTAAGTGTTCTAATTTCAAAAAAGGAAGAACTAAGCTTTCTATTCTCTATTACGGGCGATACTAACTGACACATTTGTCAGGCGTATGATAGTATTAATAAGTTGCATCTCAATTGTAAGCTATGCAATTATCCTTAGGGGAAAAATAAAAAAAGGTTTGGTTTTCAAAATAGATTAAACAAATTTAAACATAATTATGATATAAAAATAAATATTTCAATTTTTATAGTTTTCAGACTTATTTTCAAGCTAATAACGACAAATATTTCAATTTCATGTTTGCAAATATCGAAATTGCTTAATTAGATAAAAGACAATACTGACACATTATTTATTATAACCGTATTTATCCAATAGCAAAGTACTTGTAAGGATTTGTTGATCCTAGAATACTAAGAAATTATTTTTTTTGTATATAAGTAACATTTCTATCGAAATAAAGGCCAAATCCTTTCAAGCTATTGTTTGCAACTATTGTAATATTTTTAATATAAAAGCTTTATAACATGAAAGCACAGAATGGCGAAGAAGCGTTTGCTGAAATATAAAAGCTTTTCGAAATATAATCCCCCTCATGGTCTATAAATCCACTATACATTTGGAATATTAAACACGTATATACTGATTCGTTTGTGTGTGTATACCGATTTAAAGAGTAATACTAAACAACACTGAATTAAATTAATTATTAATATAATGTAAAGTAAAAAATAAAAACAAATAACTAGTAGGTTTAAAGGTTCATTCATAATCTGCTATAGTAAAAAGAGTATATATACTATATATAGCCACAATACAATGTAAAGCATATATATCATATACACGGAGGCTTTATTAAAGGTGCCCAAATTTACACAGGAGTTTCAGACTCGGTAGTAAAATCCTTTTTTGAAATAAAAACAAACTTTCTTTTTTCAAAAATTATTGCTATTCCATTCCTTATAAAACAGAACTTGTTGACAATGGGGTAGTCATTCACAAATGCGTCGTATATTTTTGAAACGAACTTGTGTGCGTGGTAGTCATGAATGATCGCGAGTAAAATAAATGAATTGCCCATAAATTTTTGAGTTTAAATGAATGTATTTAATTAATTACGAGTGATTATAAAATTTTTTATATAACATTATTTATGTCTAAATTTAATAAAAAAATGGATACACTTAAAAAAGCCTCCCTGTATAGCCACAATACAATGTATGGTAAATATAATATATAGCCTTATATATTTCCCCACTGCTGGACAAAGGTCTCCTCACACAGAGGCATTAATTTAATGCATTTTCCACGTTTCTAACCCACTGCGGATTAGTGGACTTTGTATTTTTTATTAATAATAATAAAAAAAAATCGAAATTTGTTTATTATTTTTTCGAAAATATGCAGGTTTCCTTAACGGCGTTCTTCACCGCCGTACACGTTTTCGATTAAAAATTCCTGCACCATTGAAAGAGGAAAGAGAGAAATATTTATTTGGTACATAACAAACAAAACATAAAATAAAAAAAAAATAAAAATAACAATTAAAATTTAGAAATAAATGCACCAAAAAGCACTCAGCAAAATTTTGCGATTGCTGTATCCAATACTGCAATTGTTATTGAGTAAATAGACAACATTCACAATACTCACATTCAATAATCTAAATATTGCATTCGACATATGTAGCGGAAAATATAGCAAAGGGATATAAAGTCATTCCGGAATTTTAATTAAAACACAACAGCTGTGGATTCGGGGTTTTGTTAGTGTCAAGATGAAATTGTTCGTTACGAATAATTATTAAACTATATTAAACAATATAGGTACATACATATGTCGAGTAAAAAATATTTATAGTTTCTTTAGAAGTGAAAAAGACGTAGTTAAGTAGTTAGTAAGACCCAGAGGACGCAGGTTCTAATCCTCTCATCGGTCTCTCATGTTCCTTAAAAATTTAGTGACTACACTTGACACACGAGATGAAATTTTTAATTTTATAATTTAAAAACTTAAAACCGAAAGTAAAATCAGGTATATTTTTAATATAATTTGAATCAGATCGGAAGGGATAAATGTACTTTTTGCTGACAATAGCTCTAATCGTCTAACTAAAGAATCGCCTACCTTAACGGTCTCGTATAGGATTCGCTGATTCCAGAAAGGATTTCTACGGTACGGCATAAAATTGACTGCTACGTGCTTCACCTGATATCGCCTTCATCTGCATGTGCGGACGATACAATTTAAAGCGAAATTTTATGTAAATTTATACTTACGCGTGCCCGTTTAACAAAAGAAGGGTGTGTTATTCTATGTATTTATTTATTTTTTATATTGGCAGTGGTAGGCCCACGCAGCAGCCTCGGCTGTTGCACGAATAGGCAGGCTTGGTAGTTTCTATTTTTGTTCTCTATTTTTGATGTATACAAATTATATTATCCAATAGAAGATGTGGAAGCAGCATCATTATATCAATCAAATCTAATATATAAAATTCTCGTGTCACGGTGTTTGTAATTGAACTTCTCCGAAACGGCTCTAGCGATTTTCGTAAAATTTTGTGTGCATATCGGCCAGGTTGGAGAATCGGATAACATCTATTTTTTATTCCCCTAAATGTTAAGAGTGGTCCACCCCGAACATTTTTTTCTACTCTACAAATAATTTATATGGCAAAACTACGTTTGCCGGGTCAGCTAGTAATATTAATAAATTAATATATTAAAACATGGAGTAAAATAAGTGTATGCATGAACATTTTTATGTAAATTCATCCTTGAAATCTAAGAACCAGATAACGATTTGATACAAAATGTTTGAAAAATAGTTAGAATTCTTGAACCAAAAATATTAGTAAAATATAATTATTAAAGACTATAGGACACACTTCTTTCGGCACCTGCAAAAAGTAGTCATTACAGTTGTCTACGTTGGAGTTTATCAGTCATCTTAGATGCTTCATTAATCTTAGATGCGACGAATGTTATATTGTTATTACATAGTTAATTTAATGTTCTTCACTCTTTAATTCTTACGCCCGCCTTAAACTTAACATTCCCCATTAATCTACGTGTGTCATACATGCAATATATATATCATTAACTTATATATCTTAATGTTTTCATAAAAATATTGTGATTGTGAGACAGTAGGTCATACTTATGTTTAGACTAGAATTCTTAACAGCTAAGAGGTTGGTTTATTAGCATTAAGATTTATAAAATTGTAGTCCTAATCTCGTCTTACATCATCATTCAAAACGCTTCACGTGGCAATCTCCTTAATAGAGTCAGATCATGATCGAGAGAAATTGGCAAAAATAAAAAATGTTTTATTGGGATTCTTTTTAAGTAGGTTTATAATGAAATCAACCTTTCTATTTGTAATAAACCCAAAAAATAATAAGCTTTCTACTTTCATCATCTAAAACATTTAGGCAGACCTTAAGAAGCTTGTAAAACTGATTAATCTTTTACAACGAAGCGATAATATTTAAATGTATTGCATTAGACGTAATTGTGGCATTCGATAACAAAATTATTCTAATCCACGAACGATGCCAAGCTACTTTACCGCAATTGCCGTTTCATAAACAACATGTCCAAAACTGAATTCATTTTATGAGGTTGGAATACCATATTAAATTCCTCTAAAGTAACTAAATTATGCGAGCAGGATATTATTTGAACCGTAAAATTCACGGTAGCGACAAGAGACCTGATAATGAAAATATAAATTTACGTTGTCATTGTAGTATTAGATATATTTACTTAAATACGTATTAGAAATTTAATTTTTTTATAGTACTAGTCTCTGCACTTAATGGCATGGCAATCAGCCGTTTAACTTAGTGGCTCAAACGTCAGGCCGCGAATGCCGAAGACGTGGGTTCGAGTCCCACAGCGGCGACAACCTTTTCTTCCTTGTTGTACAAAATTATACAATTACATTCGTATTATTTATTTTTGTTTTTTGTTTGGCATGATATACCACTGTTGGCCTTAGGGGCATTTATAGATCTGCCGAGCTTGAGGAGGCCGGGCGCTACGGGCACCTAGCCTGAATCTCGGTTACGCATTATGGTGACTAAGCTCGAGGGCTCCCGAGGGAGCCCCGGCTCGGGCCGTCACGCTATTATTATTATTCTCACCGGTTTGGGAGGCCAACAAAACTCTTAGGGCGCTTTGGCGGACGCTCCATGGAGTGATTAGGCTCAAGGACCCCCGAGAATGGACCTCGGCTGGGGCTGTCGCTCAATTCCCGTTTAGCATTCCGATTTAAGGGTGCCCGAGAGAGCCGGACTTCGGCTTGATCGGTAGCTATAATATGAATGGGTATTGTATTATTTATAAAAACAGTTATTGTAGGAACAGACAATGTTTTAAATTATTAATTTACATCAAGTTAATTTATATTAACAACTACACCTACACACAAGTTGCTGTCCTTCAAATAAAACAGTAAAAGTAGATAGTCTAAGTGATATCAATTGAAAGTACGAGTTTGGCAATAATAATGGTTTAAAATTTTTATGACTAACTGCCGACTTATCCCGGCTTCGCACGGATGCAATATAGATATTGAATTTCTCCGCTTTTCTCTACTATAATATGCATGTATACTACATATAAATCGCACAAGTAAAAGGAAAATTCCGAAAATTCGACTTGATTGAATATCGACTCGATAACTCGGTGGCGCCATTTGTAAATGGTTCGGCGTCGGGAGACGTTGGTTCGGTTCTAACATAGTACAAGTGGTTAAAGTCAAAAAATAAAATAAATTCATAGCCTATATATATCGCACTGTTGGTCTAAGGCCTCTGTACATAGAGTATTAGGGCATAGTCCACCACGCGACCCCCCTGTTATTATTTCGAAAATATGTAGGTTCACTCACGGTGTTTTCGTCACTGTTAACACGTGATAAATCAGCACGACTTAAAATTAACAATTTCATTGATCCGGCACCCGGGTTTGAACCCGGTTTGCTCGAATATATTGAATTAAAAGCGAGTGCCTGTACACTGAGCTATCACTGCTCTATTAAAACATGATTAAGGCTATGGACAGATATTGATAGGAAAATTAGTTTTTTACTACATCACTATTTTTAGAACAATTTATATGATTCAATTCACGTGAACGGACAAGCTACAATAACTACCATTGTAAATTATTATCCCAGTATTCACTTAACATTAGATGAACTGCCTGCCCGCTTCACAACATTTCGCATAGAAATAAGATTTTCGCAAGATGATATATGTATGTAGCATTATCAGTTTAGTGAATATCACGTTAAGTGCAACAATGGATTGTTAATGAAAGACAGATATTCATAATGGGCTATTATTTTTTTAAATAATTTGAATTTCATTAGTGCTCTAATCGTATGAAATTTTTTTGTCGGATAGTGATTTTTGTGAAGGCAAAAAAACGTACGTACATATAACACGATACAAAAGAGCATAACATATTATAGAAAGTACTTGACGGTCAAATTTTATCAACAAACACGAAAATAATAATGTTTAAAATGTGCACTTTTTAGATAAATGGTCAAAAACTTTCCGCATTGCGGAATTTCAACCGGTCTTCCAGTTAACGGGCTTAGAAGACGGAGGTACGAATCTTGCCACAGCGAAAGTTTTATGGCGTTTATGAGCCCCATGCTAGCAGCGGACAGATTTACATTAGAATTTTGAAATTGGAAAAACGAATAATACTTAAAAAAAAATATTGTACTTTACCGACCAGATATTATATGCAACGAAGTCTGTAAGTAAAATAAATTTTTCTTTGCAATGGTCTCAATTTAGTATATTTGTTTGGATTTTATATGTTTATCTCAATATTAAGGTCAGTTAAGTTGTTTAAATCCGGTAAGTTCTTGTAACCTGTACAAAGAACGTGTACGAAAGTTTTTCTTACTCCGTTTTTTACCTATTCATAATCTTCGTATAATTTATTTGCGAGGTATCTTACGATTATCATAAGCACTTTTTTTATTTTGTTTTGTGTTTTGCGTTTGTGTTTTTTTAATTTGCATTTTTCTATTGCCAGGCACTATATAATTCCTTTATTAAGTATGTACTTATTTTATAAAAACTATCACTTAAATACCTTGCACCCAAAGTACAAGATGTGCTAAGTACGGGACTAGATAACTAAAATGTGTTCATTAAAATTAATGAATGATTTAATATCTTTCATGATTATTATAAAAATATTTAATTGGCAACCCTGGGCGTATAACGGTCGGATCGTGTTATACAATGAATTAAAACTTGCAACTAGCTGTCGCAACACACATGCAGAAACAATGACGAGTGTTTTAATTAAAAAACTTAGTAACACCTGAAAAAGATAAACTATCGATATAAGGTATGGCAGTAAGCAATAAGTTAAGCTTAAGAGAAGGTTTGGCAAACTTTATGACTACTCAAAGCTTAATCAAGCGGATTTAATTGACACATTTAAAAAAATGTCACGGTAGCATTGTACAGGCTTGTGTTGAGTGTTTACACACTGTATTTTAGATGACTACATCCGCAGAATAGATCTAAAAATATATATCTACCTTCTAATAAAACCTTCATTTGAATAATGGATAGGGAAATAGACGGATGTGAGTTTCCTCTTTACTTTTTTTCGATTATATTTAGTATAATTTTGTATATATATATATATATATATATATATATATATATATATATATGTCGGAGATAGGTGGATCACACAGGAAATAATTATATCGTATTAGAATTTGGATTTAAATTACGTGCTTAAACTTGTGAGCTACCGCTAATTTGAAATATTTTCAAGGATACGGAAACTGTTTGTGTGTGATTAAAAACTAACTTTTATGCTTTGTAACGATTTAAAAATCTTACTAGTATAATGCTGTATATTTTTATTAGAGCTAAATTTCATGCTTTGGAATATTTACAAAGTACCAGGCACATTTAAAGTTCTTTTAATTAAACCCATTTCGGGTTTAACTAAAAGAACACATAAAATAAAAAAATGTACCTCTGCAATATCTCGATATAATCAACAAAAGCTTTAAGTTGACAGATCTTGCTTAGGGCACGTTTTCACTGGTTCAGTTTACACTCTTCCTATTGTCTGTTGCACGTTTCCGGTTTGTCTATGAATATTTGCAAACCTTTCCGCGTATTTTGTTTACATTTTATATAGTACTCTTGTTGCGGAAATCGGTATAACGATAAATTTACATTATCTAATATAAATGAATTTTACATACTAAAAATAATATCGATATTTACGAAATTAAAAATTCGATGCCTGAATGAAATACGAAATTCTTATTAAAATATATATTTGAATTTGAAAACTATTATAACACATAATTACCAAATAAGTAGTAGTTATAGAGTTAATTTTTTTTTATGTGAGAAAGTGGCAAACGAGCATGCAGTTCTTCTGATGTTAAGTGATAACCGCCGCCCATGGACATTTGCAACAACCGTAGGGTTGCCAATGCGTTGCCACCTTTAAATAAAGTGGGCCACGGCTACCTCACTCACCAGACGAAACGCAGAAGTACTTCTTGTATCTTGTATCTTGTATTAACTGATGTTTTTGCTTTCAGTCCCGAGACTATTAAAGCTTCATCGGACGCAGAACCGGTGGGCTAGCCAGAACCCACGGGTTTGGACCCTCCGCTATGGGTAGGGTCGCGCATGTGCTCATGCGTGCGTTTAACTACTATGGTGTGTCATCTAAGGGCCGTCGAGGTCGCCGGTTCGGACCGAGACCCCGACGGCCGTCGACTGTGCATTTAGCTAATCGGTGGCTGGGAGCGGTGAGAACCGCCCCGGAACGCGGTTGTACCTTGTGTACGCGTTGTGTGGGTCTCGCCGTGCTCGAAGGCGAGGGCGAACTGGTGTGATTGTTGTTACACTAACTGTGGGTGTAGTGTTATCCGGCGGGACCCCCGGCGGTGGGTCCATCGTATCTAAGTCCTCTTCGTCGACCGGGTCGATGAGGACGTTTCGCGGGCGACGCTTGTTTACGTTCGCGTTTGTGTCCGGTTGGTAGTTTGCTGCGCTTACCAGCAGAGGGTTGGGATGATGCTGGACTCTATCGAAGAACCGTTTTGTCAAATCTTTAAAATGAGCGCGAATCGTCGGGAGTCTGCAATCGCTGTGCATGTCGACGTTGCGCTGATACCATTGCGCACCGGTTGCGCGGCGGATAAACTTACTTTGAACTACTTGCAATTTGTTAATGCGCGTAGGATTTATATGTGCGAAGATCATGCAAGCGTAGGACATGATTGGCCTTACGCAAGCTTTATATAACAGTAGTTTGTGCCTTAAGGGCATTTTACTATGCTTATTCGTTAAATTGTGTAGCCGGCCGGAGACGAACGCGGCTTTATTTCGAACCTGATTGATGTGCGTAGTGAAAGTCATACGCGAGTCGAAAGTGACTCCTAAATATTTGACCGTTTTCTCCCAGGGGAGAGTTTGGCCGTATAGTGATATTTGCCCCAACTCTCTGTACTGGCGAGGACCTTTGTAACGGTGTGGCGGATGGGGGTTGGGGGTGCTACGACTAAAGTGAATCGCCACACTTTTTCTGGATTAATATCGATTCTCCATTTGCGGAACCAATCGCCGAGGCGGTCGGCGGCGCTTTGGAGTCGAGTTGTTAATTGACTGAGGTTGCGATCTGAGTAAAAGAGCGCCGTGTCATCCGCGAAAAGCGCGAGATTGACGTGGGGGTCTCTAGGTATGTCGCTCGTGTAGAGCGTAAATAACAAGGGTGAGAGGCAGGAGCCTTGTGGTACGCCGGCCGTGAGGCGGCGGCTTGTGGAGAGGGTGCCCTCGACTCGATATCGAAAAGAGCGGTTCAACAAAAAGGCCCGGATGGTGTGTACGAGCCTATCTGGCACTTTGAGTGTGTACATCTTGTAAAGCAAGCCGTTGTGCCAGACTTTGTCGAATGCTTTTGCGACATCGAAGAAGAGAGCCCCTGTGCTGATGTGTTTGGGGTGGTTAAGGCCTTTTAGGATGTGCTCCGTTAGGCGGTATAACTGATCGGGACAAGAGTGTCTAGCTCGAAAGCCGAATTGTTCCGTCGGCAGAAGGCCGTTGGAAAATACGTGCTCTTTGAGCCTGTTTAACAATAGCCGCTCGTAGAGCTTCCCCAGACAACTGAGGAGGCTGATGGGACGATAGCTGGAGGGCTTATTGGCTGGTTTATTCGGCTTGCGAATGCCGATAACCGTGGCTTGCTTCCAGTCGTCCGGAAAAGAGCAACTGGAGAGAAGCGTATTGAAAATTGTCGCCAGTAAACAGATAAGCGGCCCAGGGAGAGCTTTGAGAATCTTATTACTTATATTATCTGGGCCCGGGGCGGATTTTGGTTTTAAATTTTTAATAATATCTTGGATCTCTTCGGGGGTCACTGAATTTAAAGGTTCGCCTTCCGGTGGAAGCGCAGCCCTAGTCTCGATTACGCGGTCCACCTCCGTTAGGTGGGCCGAATCGGTGTGTTCGCGCGATGGCGTACATTGCTGCTCTAGGTTGTCCGCAAGGCATTCGGCTTTTTCGGAGTCATCCAGGGCTACTGAAGCGCTATTAGGTCTAACTAACGGCGGTAGAGATTCGCGGGGGTCTGCTTTCAGACTGCGGGCCAACCGCCAGTAGGCGGTGTGCGATGGCTCGATGTCCTCTAGGAGAGTGTCCCACGTTGTATGTCGGTGTTCCGATATACGATCTTTGACTTCTAGCTGAAGGCGTCGAAGTAGAGTTCGGTTCGATTCCGATCGGTATCGGTCGAAGGCGCGTTTAGCTGCATTTTTTTGTCTAATTAGCAGTCGTAGGTCGGGCGGAAAGTTAAACCGTCGGTCGCCCGACAGTTTCACCGTCCGTTCCGAGTCTGTGACTGCGGAAGTAATAGTTTCACGGAGACTCGCTATCGCTCGATTTGCGTCATCAAACGTAGCTATCGTCTCGGGTAAGTCTACTAAGTCCTGAGGGTCCAAGGCCTTGAGTTTGACCTCAAGACGATGCCAGTCTACTACGGATTTGGTCGGAGGGACCGCGCCGGCGTTCTGGCCCAGTTTACACAGGACGGGCCTGTGGTCTGAGTCTAGTTCATGGATTGTCTCTATCGACTCGATGTCGAGCGAGACCTCCCTGAATAACATTATGTCTAGGACACTCGGTGACGCGTGCTGGTAGTTGTCCACCGTAGGATACCTAATGGGAGTCGCGGGAGCGACTATACTGAAATTTAGATTATCGGATAAGCTAAAGAGATGCTTTCCGTTGTTGTTTGGGATGCTGTTCGTGTCCCATGAGCCGTGTTTGCAGTTTAGATCTCCTGCAATTATCACGGAAGGGCCTAAGTTAAGAAGCGTATCTAGGTCGCTTTGAAGGAGGGTTCTATTCCCCGAGAAGTAGGCTGAGACTAGTACAAGCGGCCTGTGGCCGGTGAGCGCTAACCTACACGCGGATGCCTCTATTTGACTTAGCTCTAGAATGTCGAGCGGGCAACAGTGCAAGGACCGTTTATAATAAATTAGTGTGCCTCCCAGACGGTTTGCTAACCTGTCGTGGCGGACAATATTGTAATTTGCGATTCTGGGATCGCGTACACTAGGTTTCAAGAATGTCTCTTGCACTAGGAAAATATCTACGTTATAATCGCGAAGGAATTCCGCGATTTCATCCCTTTGACCCTTTATGCCGTTTGCGTTGAAATACGAAACAACCAGAGCCCGAGGTTTTGTTCTACCTACGGTTGTACTTGCCATTAAGGTGTTTTTATGGGTCTAATTAACGACGCGGTGGAGCGCGGTTTTATTGCGCGGACTATTGTTTTTTACGGTTGGCTCGTAAAAGCCCAAAGGGCTTCCACAAGCGTTTTGTGTTGGCTAATTGCCCTAAGACGCTCGTGGCCAGATGTGGCAGCCGCTATTTTAGCGGACAATACGGCGAGTTCCTGCCTATTGATTCTATCTAATAAGCTGCAGATGTTAGCTATTTGCGCGAATGGGTCGTCCTTGTTTTCCGCGAAAACTGACGGAATTGGCTGCACCTGCGGCCGCGGCGCCGTTTGAGAGGCGGGCAGCTGTTGCGCGATCGGTCGTGAGGCGACCGGGATTACCGGCGCGGTTACCTGCGCGGCCACCTGGGGTTTCGCCCAGGCGTTTACGACGGGTACGGGCGCGGGAATGAATCTAACGGGCGCGGGTTTTGCAACGTCGATTTCGCGGGAGATTTCCTCGCGGGAGTTTTCGGGGCCTTAGCGCAGCCTCTGTAGCTAGCCGGGTGGCCGGTGGCGTTACAGTTTACGCAGTCCGGTGGATCTGCGCAATCTTTCGGCCTCGTGCACTCGGTTGTGCCGTGGTCACCGGTGCATTTGACGCACCTTGGGTGAGCGAAGCAGTTATTGGCCGTGTGGCCAAAATGTTGACAGTTGTGGCACTGTGCCACAACACCTGATTTACGTGGGGGCTCGATGACTAAGTCAATGAGCCCACAGACCCTCTTAAGGTTGAAAATGGCCTTACCTTCCGGGATAGGGTCAAGTTCCACCATGACCATGTCCATAGGGACACGGGTGCGAGGGTGCCTGAGACGACGCACGGCGTGGACAGGATATCCCTGAGTGCGGATGTCGACCTTAGCCATATCGACATCCGACTCTTTTGGGACGCCCTTAATTACGACCCGAAGTTTGCGCTCTTCGGGTAGTGAGTAGGTGTGGAAACCTACCTTAGCTTCGCGCAAGTATTTAGTTACGCGACGGAAGTCGTCCGAAGAATCGAGGTATACGCGGATACCCATATGCGTATTCTTGGACCGGGGGTCTCGGATGTTGTGGCGTTCAAACCACGAACAAACCTGGTGCCACTTTGCCTTATCTTGTATTATTATTGGCGGCGGTGGCTTGGTTTTTTCGCTCGGAGGCGAATGTCGGTTCCGACTGGGCAGACGCGGCTGCCTTTTTGGCGGGCGTCGCGGTGGGACGATTTGACGGGGCGGCCTCGCTTTCGGGGTCGCTGTCGGTTAGCGGGGCGTTTCTTGCCCTTTTTTCGCGATTTGACGACGGTGAAGCCGTCGGCGTTCGCGTTGTTAGCGGGGGTCGTTTCGACCTCCATGTCTGAGCCGCCGTCCGATTGTGAGTCGGGAACGACAGCGTGGAAGGGGGCCGAAATGGTTTGCGCGGAAGGCGCGTTGGGTTCGTTCGCGGCGGCGGAAGTCGACGCGACGGGCGTATCGATTGTCGCAGAGGGCGACTCGATGACTGGCGCAGAGGGCACCGGAGATAGCGGCGAGGCGGCAGCCGGTGAAGCCGGATTGTCCCTAGAAAATTTGACGACGATGCGTCGTTCCCTCGCGAAATTCAAATATTTTACCCATAATTCAGGGCATTCTTGACGCAGGAGTTCCTCTATGAGGGAACCCATGTCGACGCTTGAGCCTTTGGGGCTTGCGCCCCCACCGGCGTGTGGTTTTTCTAAATAGGCCTCCCCACCTTGCGGCAGGGAGGTGTGTGCCTAAAATTAACCTTTAGTCGCCTGCGCTTTAGGTGCGCTAGGGTGAGTACCTAGCGGTCGCCTAATGCAACAAGCACACAGGTAAAAATTACAATGCCGCCTCTGAGACGAGAAATGTGTGTAGAATTCTACTTACGGACGAGAACCTGCCTACGAGCACAACACTACACTAACACTATCCGCTCGGAAGTCGGGCAAAGTTTCTTCGTTCTTCTGTAACGTTTTTTCTTTCTTCTATAATTTTTCTTCACTCTTCTTGCTTGAGACTTCCCTAACCGTAGACCGCGAAACACGACAACGATGAGGCAAGCAGTGCACACCGAGAGATAAAAGAAATGATATTAGCAACAACGGTTGCAAGATGGCTTCCGGGTCGGTTGGCATGGGCCCTCCGGCTCAGAGTAACGTCCGTTCCGTGTGGAAGCACGAAGCGCTGCAGAAGTACTTTCACTTCACGCCGATTTTCTATGAGGTCGTGGTACTTACCCGGACGGACCTGTCCATTCGTCAAAAATTAACACTGTTGCGTGGCCCTACCGCTGTGTAATAATTAACCGCTATCCCATCCGATGGTAGGTGACAATAAATTTGTACATGCTTAACGCTCTAGCCTCACAATTTGACATTTGCTGAACAGACCCGACAAAACTTACGGATAGCAGGATAAACACCGAGAGATTGTCCCATTCCTTTCTCAGAAAGTAAATCGTCCTAGTTTAAGATACTGACAACAAAAGATGTTACTCTGTCAACAATCCGTTTTCGGATGGCAAGGAGTTTTGTATTTGGAGTGTGCCTTATACACTCCAAATACATCCTGTAGAAAACCAGTACGCTTGCGAGCCTTCGCCACTAATGAAAGCTTATAAGATTAGTTCCTAGCAGGGTATAGTGTCGAATAAACTTCCTCTTACGCTCATAATTTTTTCAAAACGCGTAACAAGCTTGTGTTTGTTCCTAGTGTTTACATTATGTACATCAGTATTCTTATTAAAATTATTAATATTTCTACGTACATACATAACATTTTCATATATATATACATATATATTGAGAGGTTAAGGTTAATATATTAATTTTTAACCTCTCAAAGATGCATTCAAATCTAGATTATAAATAGTTCTTATGGCCCTTATTTGCAAAATTCAAATTGTTTCTCTATTGGCCGCGTGCCCCCATAGCAAAATACAATATGACATTATGCTATGGAAGTAACTAAAATACACAATTCTAGCTGTTTTTACATCAGTTAGACATCTTATTTCACCTTATATCATACGCTGCAGAACTTGAGTCTATTCGCAAGTTTCGATATATGGGGACCCCATTGAAGCTTTGCATCGAGATTTTCCACAAGGCCTAACTCCCCCCATTTTTATGTACATTGGTAGCACCCAAATGTTTAACATTAGGTGTTGAAAATTTCATACATTTAGTCTTATTACCATAAAACAGTAGATTGTTAGTATTAAAGCAATAGTCTTCTTCTGACATAGCATTACCTCGTCAAGTGTAACAAGCTGTCGATTAAAATTTTATGCATACATATTCGTATGTATATGTTCAATAATTGCGAGTACGGTAAACAGAACTTTTTATAACAGGTTTAGCGTATTTATATTATAAGCAAGAAGAGACTGTGTGTTTTCGAGATTAGATTAGGTGTTAATCCTTTTGAAAGTTTAACGACTTACCTTTATAATCTCAGCGATCCTGTTTATTAACGTCATAAAACCTTAACCATAACGAAGACAACTTAAAATTTATTGTAGATCTTTGGCCCATAACTGTTATTGAACTAGTTAATACGTATAAAATTATATTATGATACGTTACAAGCTTCTATGCGTGGCAAAAGCTGTACAATCGGCCCTTGAGTATCTAGGAAAACAATAGGCTTATGCGGCGATTGATTTTAGACTACATTTAAATAAGTATCATTAATTAAAATTTGTATAACATTTACTTTTTAAAGTATGTTCTTAATTAGTATACTCGCAAACATCAAAAATTGATTCAAATCAGGGTTTCTTACTAAATAATGTGTAAAGTGTCATTTTTATAACAACTGTACTTACGTATTTCTGGTACCATTTTATTATTATAACTATTTAATTATTACTGTTTAATGCGATTTTTGAACGTTTTTATATAATAATTATGATACCTAACTATGTTTGTATGTACATGTGTAATTCCCAAAAACATTTACTTTATACCTATTTTTTAGCACTGGCAATTGATGGCGAAAGACAAGTAATAAAACATATAATAAAATATAGTATAAACGCCTAGTATTTTATATTTTAAATCAATATCTCGCAGTTGTGCTGAAGTTTATTCGAGCGGTTTATAACCTGGGCCCCAAAGACTCACTAAGAAACCTGTTTAAAGAAATAAAAATATTGACTGTAGCTTCTCAGTACATACTTGCTAATGTTATGTATGTCCACAAAAATAAGAATGACTTTTCAAAATTTAGTAATGTGCATGATGTAAATACTAGGAACAAGCATAAATTAGTTCTACCCTAACTAGATTGCGTAGAATAAGTAAATCTTTTATGGGACAATGTATACGCTTTTACAACAAAATCCCAGAAAAACGTTCAAAATGAATCCGTTGCTAAATTCAAAAAACTTGTAAAGGAACGTTTGTGTGTTAATGGCTATTATAGTATTAGTGATTATATGAATGATAACACACTCTGGAATGAATTGATCGCTCCAGGCTCTTTCAAGTGGAGTTTAATAGGAGTTTAATAATTGTACACATATTTGTAATTTTTTTGGCAAGTAAAAAAAAAATAATGTCCCGCTGAGTTTCTTACGCCGGTTCTTCTCAGGTCAGTGGCTTACCTTCCGAACCGGTGGTAGAGTTTTTTTGACTATCAATAAGTAAGTGAATGCTTCTATATTGAATAAAGATATTTGACTTTGACTTGACTTTGTTTAAATATAACTTGACTTTTAAATTAATTTAAGTTATATAGTTATAACATATTTATCAATTATTTTTATGACTTATAAATACATATTTAAAATTGTACGTTGTTCTGGTATCTCCTTAAATTATAAAAGGTAGGGGAGTAACGTAGTACGGAGAATGTGGAAAACGGGCACCTAACGAATATAAATGTAAATATGTACAGTGATCACCGCCACCAATGAAACCAGGCATACCGCCGGAAAACTCGTAAAAATAAATGCAAAGTTGTTTTCGAGTATTGCGAAACAAGCAAATTAGAAACCGCTTTAAATTTTGACGACATATGCACCAGGCGAGAAGCTCAAACATAGACAACGTTAGGCCACGGCTTCAGAATATTTATGTACTTTACAACCATTACCATTTTACAACCACCGGTTTATTAACATAATCTAAGAAATACTGTGAGAGTAACAGTAAAAAACTTTATGATATGAGATATATTTGACTTTTAAATATGCGTCATACCACCTTAGTGTCGATGTATATATATAAATATATTGTAATCTTTAGTTATGAAACTTATTTTCAAAGAAAGAAATTGCACAAAGACGGATTTAATGCCAAAGGTATTTTCTACCGGTCAACCTAAAATAGGTGAATAAATAAAATGAATAAGAAAATAAATCGCTTTATACAAAGACAATGTTATCATATATTCATATGGTCTTATACTATAGTGAAGCCATGCAGTTACTTCTAAAACGGCTGCTCTGTTGCTGTATTTTATATAAATCGTTGACGTCAACACCCCATAATATAGGTTTAGTCCACCGTCCATACCAAATTCAAATAAGTACTACAACTTAATCATAAACAGCTTTATTATCAATTTATTCTTCTTATTTTAATAAAATCATGGTAATGTTATGTATAACTTCTATGTGGCGAAAGCTTAATATTTGTTATGTAACAAATTTAAATATTTTTGCTACTCTTATTATAATGATAAAATACTTAAATAGTTTATGTTATTACTTCATATATGTCATTAGTTCATTAACATTTATTAGCATTAGCATTTTGGTTATTAGCAGGCAATCTGTCCTGATAATAGCACTCTACCATTACAAAAATAATTTTTAGAATAGGTACCTATTCTTTATGTTAATATACAGCGTGTCGTTACAACCGCGACAATAAATGAACAAACGTCTAAAGCTACTTAATAATCATAAAAAATTTAAAACGTTAAAAAAAACATAATAAAAAAATACGTAAATGAAAAATTTTCAAACAAACTAATTAAATAAAAAAGAAACAAAATTTGTAACATCCTATACAACTAAAACTGACTGATTCATACATTCAAAGACATTTTCATTCGTTGCCTCAACTTCGCATTACATTTCTCCTCTACTAACAGTGTTTTATCTCTTTTAAATTCATTCAACACATTCATATGCTTTGTGGTTTTATAAATGAACTTTACGTTACAGTTTTAAAGTAAGGGTGTTCTAAAAATGTTTGTTTGTTAAATTTAATAACTCGCTAAATATGGATGTTTAAAGAATGTAAATGTTTAATACAATTTTAAAAAATTATCCTCTATATGTGTGTTCATTGTCGCGGTTGTAACTACACGCCGTATAAACAAGTTTTAATAGAAAAACACAAAGATACATAGGAGTTCTATGTACGAACATTTTTTTCTACATGTACGAGTACTTGACTTGAAAGTTGTAAAGAAAAACGCAGACATTAAGTTTTCTCTGACGCAAAAACCCGTCACCTGATCTGTGAGTAATAGCTGTGAATTGCTGAAATATATTCGACTAAACATGCCGCCAATCGATAAATGATTACAAGGAATTTCCCTAAACTTTGTCGAATGATCCAGTACTATGCCATGTGGATTATTTTATATTTAATCTGAGACAAATCCCGAAAGATATTCTTCATCATCCAAGAAGGAGCATGCATACCTTTTTAAAAAAAGATAGGTAGGTGGATTTTGTTTTTCTGGACGAGATGAACTTCATCAGTGCAGTTTTATTCACAATTTATAAGAATCTTCTATTTTGGATTTATATTTAAATTCGAATGTAACTAAAATACCCGTTACTATTTTAAATAAATATTCTGCTCTTAAATACAATAGAGTGTTCCTTCCCTGGTAGTTGTGTTTCGTAACGCCCGCCGTCGCGGTAACTTGTAAAATTTTATTATTATGAAATGAAAGTACATTACAGAAATCATGTCTTTTTTTAGATTTAGCCGTTTGTCCTTTTTAATACCTCTAAGAATATATACAAAAGTATCATTATCATCGGTTGAGTAGTTTTGGCGTGAAAGTGTTAAAAACCAACTTACATTCACGTTTGTAATATTAGTAGGGATATTTATGGGTTAAATGTTCCTACTAATATTATACGAAACTAAACCTTTTTATATCACGTCCAAAGTGAAATAAAACATCTTGAGGACTCAAGAATACAGGTTGTATTGTATTTCCGATAAAAAAAAATTCGAAGATATATGAAGTCTGCCAATACGGGACGGTGGTCGACTACACCCTAATACCCTCTGTGCAAAGGAGGCCTTTCTCCAACAATAGGGCATAAATATGGACTGGGTTACTTTACTTTACTATAAAGATTTCTGAAAACGGGGCTTTTATTAACTTAATGTTTTATTTGTGCCTTTTGCGTAAATATTATGTCCTAGTTTTATTTTAAACTACTCGTTCTCGTTCTACTAGCTTTTTATACCCAGTGTGAAAGATGTTTGGTGCGTTTCGCGTGTTCTTTAACTGATATGGCTTCTGTCTGTCCTAATAAAATATCAAAGGTATTAAGCCGGTGGTGGAGTGTATAATAGAATTGAATTCCTTTGCATATGTCATTACGTAAGAGCATTCTGTATTTGTGTATTCGTGTTTCGTAGGTCAAAGAAAACTTTTAATCAATTCCTTATCAAATGTAACATCCACTTTATAAAAAATAAGGAATTCTTTACATGGACTGACAGAAAAATGCCTTTGACATTAAGTCCGCCTTTGTACAAAGATTTTTTCTGTGTATAAAGTTTTTAATAAATAAATAACATATTTTAAATTCGTTTAAATTCCTTAAAAACATAATAATAATTATGTCATAGGTGTTTGCACCGTGCCTCGGCATAAGTGATGGTGCATAGGCCCGTTTGTGCGTTTGGCCACACTACAGAAAACGGTGCCGGTCTGGGGGCGTCTTCCGTTAAACAACGCCCTAAAATGGATGATGGACAAAAGAGGAAAGCGTATGGGGCCGCTGCCTGGGGGCCGCCAGGGCGCGTCTGGAGCTGGCGCTGGACGTGACAGCTGCGGGACGCCAGCCGAGCGCGGGGTACTGCACGATCACCAAGCAGTACCTTGCATCCATCATCCCCACCATTTGGCTTGGTGTCGGCAGGGTCCTCTCGGATCCAGCAATCGGCACCCGCCCCTGGTGGAATACGCCGCTTGCGCTGGACGCCTAATATGAATCAGAACGCAATGCGGGCGTATTTTAGGGCGAAAGGGAGTGAGACTGGAGGGTTTGCGTATCGGGCAAGGATGCATCGCTTTTTTGCTGAGCTGGAGCCATCTATAACCGTCACCGAGCATAACCTGGCAGACCGAGTTCGGAACATCATGCGCTCAAAAATATTTGATGATACCGAGCTCGAACGACTACGACGTGAGGCTGTTCCCTCATCGGATGAAAATGTAGTGGCTGGGGATGCGGTCCCGCAAGCTGCGGACCCTGCAGGGTTACAAGCAGATGCGGAGGCCGCGTTTATCCCCCCGGCTCCTATAGATTCGTGCGATGATGGAATAGTCGCCCAAGAAATAGAGCAGATGGGAAGCATATTGGAGGAGGCAACTTCTGGAGGTGCGCGAAACGCCTCTCGAGAATCGACCACGTCTCCCCCGCATACCCCTAAGTAAGCGGAGTCGGTCTGTCGTGAGGTCTCTTAACCCGATGCTGGCAACCCATTTGGAAGCTAGCCGGGATCTTTGCGATACGGACTCAATTCTCTTTGGCGCTGCACTGGCAGTATGCCGAATCGTGGGCGCCAAACTTCCCAAGACTGGACGTGCTACCAGACCAGGTAGCACTATCCCAGAATGGAGAAGAAGAATTGAGGACCGTATCGCAAAGGTGAGGGCCAAGATCGGCAGGCTGATAAGCTTCAGGTCGGGCAATAATAGGCCCAGAATTGTGCGCACCGTTAGGATGGCGTTCGCTGGGACCAATATCAACTTGTCCCAGCCGGATATTACGCAAAAACTAACGGAGCGCATAGATGACCTGAAGCAGAGGATCGCTGCTTGGGGGAAGCGGATTCGGAGATATACCGAGAGGACGGCGCGGTTTAGCCAGAATCGCCTTTTCCAGAGTGACCAAAAGAGACTCTAAAAATCTTTGGAGCGACCAGTGAGTTGTGGAACGGGCCAAGGACCGGACCAGGCTGACGTTGCCGCCTTCTGGCGCAGCCTGTGGTGAGAGCCCGTAGACCACAGTGAGGGCCCTTGGACGCAAGTCGTGGTGAGCCAATGTGCAGATATTACACCCATGGACCCCGTTGTCATAACACCAGACGACGTATCTGAGGCAGTCCGTAGAGCCCCGAACTGGAAAAGTCCGGGACTCGACGGGCTGCATCACTACTGGCTGAAGGGGTTCGTGGTGTGTCATGCTGTGCTCGCCCGACAGTTCCAAGAAGCTCTCGATCAGAGGTCGCTCCCGAGCCTCTTTACCACTGGGGTCACTCATTTGGTTCCTAAAGATCAAGTTACCACAGACCCGAGTAAGTACCGCCCCATTACGTGTCTACCCACCATCTATAAGACACTGACATCTATTCTGAGCATGAGAATCACCGCATACTGACATCTATTCTGAGCATATTCATATGAATCGGATTATGTCTCATGCTCAGAATGGATGTCGGGGCGGTGGTCGTGGAACCAAGGAACCGCTTCTCATCGATGCGGTCATTGGCAAAACGGTTAAACGCAACCGTCGACTCGGTGCCCCATACATGGCTAAAGAGGGTCCTCGAACTGTATAAAGTAGACTGTACAGTAAGAGACTTCCTCGAGCACTGTATGGGGCAATGGAGTACGATCCTTTGTCATCTAGGCGAGCGGATGACGGCTACGGAATACCGGATAAGGATACGACGGGGTATTTTCCAGGGTGACTGTTTGAGCCCAATATTTTGCCTCTCTCTGAATCCTCTCAGCGTATTACTGGAGGGCTCGGGGGGAGGTTTTCAGCTTCGGAGAGGAGGGACAAAAGTGACCCACCTTTTCTACATGGATGACCTCAAATTATTCGCCTCCAATCGCTCCCATTTGATGGAATTGCTTAAAGTCACTTGTGATTTCAGCAATTCTATCAAAATGGAGCTTGGGACGGATAAGTGTGCGGTCCTCCATGTTGAAAGGGGTAGGGTCGCTAATACAGAGGGCATAGACTTATCTACGCCCGTTAATATAAGGACTCTCTCTGAGGCTGAAACATACCGATACCTGGGTATGTCACAAAACATGTGTATCGATGAGGCTGGCATGAAACAGTCAGTTCGTGACGTGTTTTTAGCACGCCTGACAAAGGTGTTTAACAGCCATTTGTCAGGCGTGAACAAGGCACGCGCATTTAACGGCTGGGTTATGCCAGTCCTCATTTATACCTTTGGCATACTCAGGTGGACTCAAACTAAGCTCAACGCCCTGGATCGAAAAGTCCGCACAACTATGACGTCCCACAGAATGCACCATCCGAGATCGTCAGTGATGAGACTGTACCTGCCGCGGAAGCATGGTGGGAGGGGCTTTTTAAGCGCCCTCACCATGCACAATCGCGAGGTGTGCAGCCTCCGTAACTACTTTCTGGCGAGATCGGATGAGTCGATCTACACGGACGTCATTAGTTGTGATGAAGGACTTACCCCTCTATCCTTAGCCAACGATCAATGGCAGGACCCGGGAGTACTGAGCGTTTTCGACCGGGAGGCCGTATGGAAGGAGAAAGAGCTCCACGGGAGGTTCTACAAGGCTCTACACGAGCCTTTTGTAGATACTCTGGCTCTAACTGGCTACGTTTCGGTGACCTCTTTGGGGAAACCGAAGGTTTTGTCTGTGCTATACAGATCAGGTTATTAAGACGAACAACTATAGGAGATACATCCTAAAGGTTGGCACCGTCGACATCTGTCGAGCTTGTCGCCATCCCGGGGAGTCGCTTCGGCATGTTATCTCCGGTTGTTCCATGCTTTCTAACTCTGAGTATCTGCATAGACACAACCTAGTAGCCAGAATCCTACACCAGGAGCTCGCTCTGAAATACGGCCTCGTGGATCGAAAACTGCCGTACTACAAGTACTCTCCGGGGGCCGTGCTCGAAAATGACCGCGCCAGGCTCTATTGGGATCGGCCCACCATCACGGACAGGACGATTGTCGCGAACAAACCTGATATCGTGGTGATGGACCGGGCACAGTCGCGGGTATTTTTGGTCGACATTACCATTCCATATGACGAAAACCTCGTGAAAGCCGAAACAGATAAGAAGACAAAGTATCTGGACCTGGCTCACGAGGTGACCGACATGTGGGGTGGTGTGCCGACCGAAATTATCCCGATAGTCGTTTCTGCCAATGGGTTAATCCCAATCAGCCTCTCTAAACATCTGAGGCGACTGGGACTCCGGGACGGATCGCTCCAAGCTCAAATGCAGAAGGCGGTGCTCCTCGATACCGCCCGCATCGTCCGCCGGTTTCTCTCCCTTTATATATGTATTATAATTGGGTCCTATTTATATATGTATTATATAAAATATATATATATATATATATATATATATGTTTATTTTTATCCATAATATTTATTTTATATATGCAATATATATATCTATATTTTTATTTTTATTTATAAACCCAACCAGACGAGAAAACAAAGAAATATCCCCAAAAATTATGTCATTAATATTATTAGCAGACATCAACAAGTAGTACTTTGGCGCTATACAATGTATGCAAACTCCGTCTACAATTTCGGAAATATTTAAAGCATATATATTTTTGAGTACCTACTATGTAAATCATATGAAACGTTTAATATTTTCATGTAGACGAATCACAGTCGAAAAACGCAAGTGTCCTACATAAAAAGATCTATTTACACATACTTGACACGAAAGGTGGAAAAAATATGTGGCCATTAAGTTTTCTCCTTTCATGGGATTTCAATGTTGACATCAAAGCCCTTCGTCACATGAGCTGTGAGTAATAGCTGTGACTTGCCGTAATATGTTTAACCGAACATGCCGCCCAACGATAAATGATCGCAAGAAATTTCCCTAAAGTTTCTGGATTGTTGTTATGCATGTGGTACTATGTTGATTCATTTACTTTCATTAAATTAATTTAATTTTAAGTATTTTTATAATGAAAGAAGTTTAAGTTATAATTTTTTTATAGATAAATGAAAAAAAAAAAAAAAACTTTCGACACTGCGTTATCTAATTAATGATCATAATGGAACAAGTATAGCATAAGGGAACCAAGTACATATTCAGTCTTCATTAAAATGTACTCGTCTAATTGCCTTTGATTATTCTTCTTGTATTAACTATTAGGTCTTTAGTATTATTAGGTCTTCCCTTACTCTCATTTTCGTGGTCTCTGGTTTTTCAAAAGAGTACATCTTATGCTTCTTTAAATTGTGCTCTTAATAACTATTTACCCTAGCCTTATATGCTTGCAGCTATGAAGACTATAAAATTTAAAGTTACCTAATAAATGTGCTCTAAAATATAGCATATTTATAAGTATAAATAGGTATACAGGGAGGCTTTTCTAAGTGTATCCATTTTAATTTTAACAGCCTATACATGTCCCACTGCTGGCTAAAGGCCTTCACTATACAGAGGGTATCATGGCATAATCCACCACGCGGCCCCACTGCGGATTGGCGGACTTCACATATCTTCGAAATATATATATTTTTTGTTACTATTTCGAAAATATAGATGTTTTCCTTCACCGCGGAGCACTTGATAAGTCAGCACCTAAAGTTAAGAACTTCATTGGTGCCGGCACCGGGGATCGAACTCAGGTTTCTCGAGTATATTGAATTAAAGGCGAGCGCCCGGACACTGAGCTATCACGGCTCTCTTATATATTATATATTTTAGAAGTTTATAAAAAAAATAATGCTTTGTTATTTCTTCCACCAGCCCTTATAACTTTATTAAAAAGATGTGGCATTTTGTGAACCAAATATTTCATATGATTTTGTTATAAGTTTTAACATTTATCGGCATGCTCAGTATGCTCTTCTAGGTATCATATAAAACTAAATGTAAATAAAAGTCAGATACTCGTTTTCTATCACTACATTAACTTCGTATGACTCTCTAAAGATGTTCCACCCGAACCACATAACCATACTACAAACACCAAAACAACATATTTTACAATTTTTGTTTGTCTGTCTGTCTGTTTGTTCCGGCTAATCTCTAAAACGGCTGGACCGGACTTTCAATGACAGATAGCTGATGTAGTAAGGAGTAACTTAGGCTACTTTGATTTTAGAATTTTTTTTTATTTTAAATTCCACGCGGACGATGTTGCGGGCACAGCTAGTATTAAATAAAATTTGGAAACCATAAACTCTTAAGGCCAAATATTAAATTATATTATTTTCATAATCTAATTGTTCTACTAAATATAAAATACATTTTCTCTTACTTTATATAAAAGCTTTTCTCATTCCGTCGAGGTCTATGTTAAGTTGGAACCAATGTTAAAGGATGAATTACGTTCTTTGAAAATATGTTCGAAAGAAGCATGCGACTGAAGAACTAGTATAAATTGGAAATATTTTACTGAGCACGAAATTATTACAATTTTCTTTTCTCTTCGTTATTAAATACTATAATCTTATACACACATCAAATGTTATTTAGAAAAAAATTTACTTACTTAAATGTTCAATGATCTTATTAAAATGACCTTTAGTAATTTCATCAATAGAAGTTTTAACGTTTAGGTATACAGTATTTTTTTTATTTTATACCTTTTAAAATATTCATTGTTATTTATACCAGCCACGTGAGAATTCAGTTTATAGATGTCTGTTGAAAATGTTATCATAAAACGGACACTTTTATGAAACTGCACATAACTCGTATAAAATTAATTTATAAAAGATTTAAAAGTGATAAAATAAACACAATCCATAAGACATAATATGATAGAAGTCCGTTTTATTTAATGAATATAAAATTAGACGCAATAAAATAATTTTTTTATATGCTACCTCTTTATTCATGTTTTAAGCCCAGGATTTATTTCATATTTTAAATCCGAGTAGAGATTAGTGCTATTCACATTTCCCTAAGCTCATTCAGTTCCAAAAGTGATAAATAGTAAACCAATATCGGGACACTTGATTAAAGTGCTAATCACTAAACCACATCAATAAACTGTAGAATTTTTTTTTGCACGGGGTTTTGCACATTTGACAATAAATATATATTTCACGTATTTAGGGAAGTCGGTATAGGTACAAAAATAATTAAAAAGCTCCTTAATGTAAAAAAATGTCAATATTTTTGAAATAATACTCGTTTTGGTGTATTTGGAAAAAAATGAGAGTAACATTTTGGCGATGCGGTGTGCGTCACCGACGATCTTTAAGCGACATGATGAAGTAAGTTGCAACGCGACCGATTTCACGATATTACCATGACATGACAGCCAATAAAAACTTTTAACATTTTCATAAATTCCAAGTTATTTACTTCAGCCGTTATCAATAGAATAAAGGCACGTAATAAGTTAAAGACGTATAACTTCTTATTCGTTCTTTCTGCAAATAAAAGCAATTATAAAAGAAACACTAATTAATACAGTACAAATCTTTTTTTAATGATCATGTAATTTTTTCAAAAGAAGCTACATGTCTAATTAAAGTCATTTTGCTGCGAAATGAATCATAATATTACCTTTATGTTAATTTCTATTTGGTTCCATCTCTAGTTAACTACGATTTAAATTTTTCGGAATATTGGAGATCGGACAAAGTCACAAAATTCGGGGAATACGACCAATTGGCTTGCGCATGCAAATCGACTGGCTTAATTTGCATATTCACATTTTTCATCTACATTCGCGTTTGTTCTATCTAAATGTTTAAACGCTGGGAATTCTGCTATTGGTAAAATATAACTACAATCAAAAATTATAATTTAAAGGATATGAAATATTTTTAATAGATTTTCATTTTTATAATGCTGTTCTCTGTCCTTAAGATGTTTTACTGTAAACTGTCCTATGGTTGTCAGAAATGCCAAACATATTATCATTTTTGTTTGCCATTAGACAGATTAAGGCCATCACAACGCTGCAAAATGTGTAAATTCAAAAAGGTTCAGTTCGTTTATGTTACCATGTGCTACGTCCATTTTACGGTGGACACATTCGTCCATCTGACTCCGTTACCACAGGTTATTTTCGCATCAAATATAGTCTAAATGATAAATAGTATCCTAAGAGACGTCATACAGTACGCATCGAAAAAAACTATTGTAGCTGTAGTATTGAGAACGACCCAAGTATCAATTCGCCATCGAGAGCACAAATTGAAGTCGTATCCATCCTTTTTACTACCTTCTACTCTGTACGATATATTTTGTTACTCAGAAAATAAGTAACGTCTGGCGGCCCTGGACTCTTGCTCTATAACGTTCTTAAAAAAACACGGTTTGGTGCAATTTTTATCTACCTTTTCTCCATTCTTACATAATTATTTTTATATTTGCTTACTGCGCTATTTCTTTTTTCAAATTGATGCCTTTACTTCCAGGTCACGGGAACAACCTATTTTTATCTTATATAAGAGGCCGATTACTGAATATTAAGATGGAAAGTCACCGAGTTATTATCGCCTGCACGAAGCCTCTTTGCGCCGAGTTAAGCTCTTTGCGCACTTTGACCTTGTTTTCATCCTGCAATCAAGTTCTAGCTGCTATCTTGGTTCAACCTTCAACTAACCTTAAATGCCCTCAAAACCTAGACAATTACAAAAGACATTTTTGACATGGGTGTTAAAGTCATTTAATGTTTATTGTTATATTGTGTCTAGTACAATCAGCCGGCAGTCGTAGGTGCAAAATGCTGTCTTAATTGGTGACAGTTTTGGTAAGCGAGAGATAGGCGGAAGCAAATATTATGTTGTATATAAGCAAACATTATATAAATATTAGATGATGCTACATGAAACATAATTGCTTAGATTATAATATAATTAAACAAAATGGAATAACATTTCTAGTTGTACCTTTATCTTTATTTATTTCTGGTACCATATCGAGTTTTCTAATAAGCGAATAAGGGATCTAATAACATATCCTCGGTGTGTTCTCCAAGTAATTGAGTTCATATGTTGAATTGTTACCTACCGATAATTGGACGGACAATCAGTACCTAATTGGTTTTATAATTTTGTCAGACTTATTTATTTTCCCATTTAAACATTTGTGTCTAGAAATTGAATTATTTGAGTTATAAATTTTTTTTAACGAATAAAAGAAGGACTAAAATTGGACTTTGTAGTAATAATTAATAAAAATAAAATAAATTTCTGAAGAACTTGAAGAATTGTATGAATTCATATCTTTTGTGGGCTCTTCTATCTGTAAATTACGTTAATACACAAAAGCCTCGGTGAGTGGGCCCAGAACCAAGCAAAACAGAATGGACTGAAAGTAATAAAAAAGTAATGCAACTTATTAAAAGAAAAAATAACAGTCTGTCATCGATAAATAATATGCTAAAAGACAACGAAGAGCCTAAGCGTATTTTAACAATAGATTGCTACAGCTTGCAAGGTTGCTATAACAGATTAGTATGGCGCAGTCTTCAATCATTTCCAAAGTAAACTCGAATCGTCGTATACGTCGCAAGCTGTTCGCCCGGTATTGTTAAGCACTTAATTACTTTCATCGAATGGTATGGGAAGCGGTTGATACAAGATTTCGGTGTTTTTGGCGATTACACCTACCTTGCATTGAAATTTGTATTTGATGTGCAGTGAAAGGAAACATTATTTAAGAAATTATTCATTTATTTTAACCACCTGAGGACCTATGAAGGATTTCTTAATGTAAAAAACGGTTTGGTGATAGGTGAATAACTGGAGGAGTAAAATCACATAAGATCACTATAAGAACTTGTTTTCTTCCGTAATGGAGCATTGTGCGATACAAAGCGTGTTTTCATTACTGAACAATGTTTCAAAAACAATAAATGTTACGCGACAAAATTTTATTCAAAACAGTTTTTTAACCTCATCAAGTTAACAACCTCAACTGTGCAAAGATTAATTAAAAAATTCAGGGAGGCCGGATCAATCAATATCGAAGTAGTGCGTGAGCTCTCTAGAGCGTATATTCATAAAAGATCTCTTTCTCCGTTTTTTTTTTTATTTGAAAAAGTGGCAAACGACCTAGCGGTTCACCTAATGTTAAGTGATAACCGCCGCCCACGGACATTTACAACACCGGTTGAAGATGTGTTGCGACCTTTTAATAAGGTGGGCCCCGGCTACCACACTCACTAGACGAAATGTAGAAGAATAACACTTCTACTTTACGCCGGTCTTCTGTGAGGTAGTGGTACTAACCCGGACGGACCTGCCCATTCGTGCAACAGCGAATACTGTTGCGTGGTCCTACCACAGCTGAGTCTCTATGGTTATAACATTCAATTTACACATCAGCTGATGCCTAATGATCACGAATAGTAAAGAGAATTCCTGGAATAGATTATTTTACATCAACAAGGGTATTTAGATTTATTCATTCAGTGAAAAAAAAATTAAAGACTAAAAACTATGTTTTCTATTTAATTCAAAACTTGCGCTAATTTTGGGATACCCTAAACCTCTCCATTCGTCGTGTGTATTTTCGTACTCGTTGCTTATTTGCAAAATCTATGTTTTAAAACATTTCCCAAGTTTTATGTAGGTATTTTAAAGTTGAAAACGAGAACGGAGCCAAGCCCAATAATAACTGATGGTGTAAAGGACAAACAAAGTTGTGACTATTTATTATTAAATTCCATCATTTTTTATTTTTTTTGGGCTGGATGAGCCACTGTTGGCCTTTACAGTTCCGACGGGCTTAAGGTGGCCTGGCGCACGAGGCGCCTAGCCTGAACCTCGCGTATTATTATTACGCGTTATGGTGACTAAGCTCGAGGGCTCCCGAGGGAACCTCGCTCGGGCCGTCACGCTATTAATTTCACTGGTTTGGGAGGCCGCCAAGCTCTTAGGGCGCTTTGGCGGACGCTCCACGGAGTGATCAGGCTCAAGGGTCCCCGAGAGGGGACCTCGGCTTGGGCTGTCACTCACCACGCGTTTAACATTCCGTTTCGAGGGTGCCCGAGAGGGCCGGACCTCGGCTCGATCGGTAGCTGTTAACTGACCGGGGGGATCTCTAGAGCTATCGTTACTACCACTTCGTAAAACGTTGGCGCTGGGAGAAGAAGTGGCGGAAAAAACTCCAGCAACGCTTCTATCATTAATAGGGGAGAACCTGCCACGTACGTGGCGGAACCTAGTATATGTTTGCCGCACTCGCAATTCCATCATTATCGTTCACTGAGCTGATATAGTACTAAGGTTGTGTTTAAGGGCGGATCCAGGGTGGGGTCATGGGGGTCATGACCCCCATGGGCTGGGTCCAGGATCTAGGTGGACCGCCAATTAAAATTGTTAAACATAATGTTTTTATATATTTTTTCCACAATATAGATTTTATGTAAGTACCTTCAATATTTAATTAAATTAATTTTTTAACCGACTTCAAAAGGAGGAGTTTCTCAATTCGATTGGTATATTGTTTTTCGATGTATGTACACCGATTACGTTGAGATTTATGACCCGATTTAAGTGATTCTTCTTTAGTTTGATGCAGAATAGTTACCATTTGGTCCCATAAAAATTTACCATAGTTTGGCCAAGTAGTTTTCATTTTATGAACATTTTTACAATATTTTAATGTTTGTCATCAAATCTTGCAAATTAAATTTGATCTACTTCCCGGTTACCGGTTGAGCTGGAATTTTGTATACATGTGTAAATCGCGATACAGACAATGCAATATTTTTATGACATGGTGCTGATCTGATGATGGAGCTGGAAGAAGGCCAATGGAACTTCGAAATGAAATGAAAAAGCCTCATCGCGTTTGGGTACATTTGAATCGTATTGACGAGTAGTTTCTCTTTCATTGGTAACCAGGATCTGATGATGGTGCTCCATCTTCAGCCGTCCATGGACATATGCATAGGGTTGCAGATGCGTTTTCTCCTTATAATAAAGTGGGCTCCGGCTACCTCACTCACCAGACAAAACGCAGAAGTACTTTTCGCCGATCTTCTGGGAGGTCTATGCGGCTATTCCGTGAGGTTCCAATGAGCACTCTGTAATGAAACGACTCAACCCCATCGACTATCTGCTCGTTTCATTCGTCTTTGCGAGTACTTAATTTTTAGATGGTTACCAGGGACTGATCTGATGATGGAATTGAAGATCATATGAACTCAGTAAAGAAACGACGCAACCCTATTGTGTCTAGGCTCGTTTGATTCGTCATGACGAGTTCTTTGGTGTTAGATGGTAACCAGGGTCTGATGACAGGGCTGGAATGTGGCCATAGAAACTCAGTTATTAAGGAACACAACTGCGTCGAGTTTGATTCGTCTTAATGGGTGGACCGTTTTTGATGGGTGGTAAAATGTGGTGGTTTGGTGGACGTGAGTATGCGACCCTATCTTTGGGAAATAAAGTTTGTTCGTTCCGTTTGTTATGAATGAGGATTCTGTCTTTCATCATTGATGAGCGTTGAATATTATCAATGATGACTTAATTATGAACATTTTTTTAACGTAGACGATGTAATTTTATTTTGAGTGCGGCTATTTTAGGAGTTTCCATTTGGGTTGATTATATATTATTATTAACCCGTGTCCAGATAGTCCCGTCTTAGGCTACTTGTCATTGAAGTGGAGCCAGCGTGCGGAGTAGAGGAATAGAAAATATTGTAACCAATACGACTACAGAAAATCTGGTAAAGAAGAAATAATTAAAAAGAAATTCCAAAAATAAGTAAGCCTACCAATAGCTACTTAAAAAAGTACTATACAGGGAGGCTTTTCTAAGTGTATTTTTTTAGTACATTTTTTATTAAATTCTAGAATTAAATAAAGTTATATAAAAATGATAAATATTTAAAAATCACACGTAATTAATTAATTACATTCATTTGAACTTATCTCAGAAAGTGCGTGATTTATGGGCAACTCATTTATTTTACTCGCGATCATTCATAACTAACACGCACACAAGTTCGTTTCAAATACGATGCATTTATGAATGACTACCGCATTGTCAACAAGTTGTGTTTTTTAGGGAATAGAATGCCATTTTTTTTAAAATAGTTTGTTTTTATTTCAATAAATGATTATACTACCGGGTCTGAACCTCCTGTGTGAATTTGGGCACCTTTATAAAAGCCATCCTGTATTATATATGATAGTAAAAAGCAACGAAATATTACAAACAAAAAAAGAATTTTGCAAATCCCTCTATATATGACGAAATTATGCCCAAACATACCTACATAAAAAAATATAAACATCCGATATTGATTGATAACCTCCTTCTTTTGAAGTCGGTTAAAATACCTACTTTTTACTTGTATCTATGATTATAAAATTACAACTTATCACTTGACCACGACTACGTGACCTCCCCTGGCACCAAAGCTGGATCCGACCTTGGTTGTATTTCGTTTTCATTATTATGGAAGAAGTGAACAAAGGAAATACAATTATGAACTAACGTCATTTAGGGAGCTAATTGAACACCATTTTCTGATCAGAGCCTTCGTATTGCAACAAATGTGATCTCTCACTTAAACTACAAAAAAAAACTCCTGATCGTGCGAAATAGGTCCAAAGCAAAAAAAGGACGTCAATATTGATATATAAACGATAGAACCACTCTAGAAAACGTAAAATGCACATATATCTATAGTAATGTAACGAACTAACGCGGCGCAAGCCAGTAAGTACATTGATGGCTCGCTAACTCACCGCAAATAGTTCACGGTGCCTGCTTCGATATCCATTAAGCTGTTGCTAAATTTATTCGTTGTTGTGCCTCGCTATTAGCAAATTTTTCATTTGAACAATCTACTACTAATGACAGAAAATCTGTAAAAAAACTATAATTAATTAATCATGTTAGAACAAAAACTGCTCGCTCATGACTTTTGAATTTACAAGCCAACCGAGGAAGGACCAAGCATACTAGGTATCTTTGCGTTCCGGCTGGTCTACGCTCGGAATGAGCCCGCCTGCTACATTTTCAAACGTTTTGGCAAACTACAGAGGGAGCCTAATTTTGATTTTTTTTTATGTGAGAAGGTGGCAAGCAAGCTGGCAAAACACAATTTTCCGATAAAAAGTTAAAAGGTAAAATGAAAAACGTTATGAAGATATTTATTTTGTTTGCTGTCTATAAAAACTTAAGTCAATACTAGCAGTTAGAAAACGACACTGTCTTCTAAGGTACCTTTTGATTTAAAATAGAATTTAATTATAGCGCATACTATATAATTTATAATTTCTTATTTTTTATCATAGACAACATTCTAAAACATAATATAATTGTATACATAAAAGTTTACTTAATAACCCTCCACAGATATTTAAATAATATTTTTATACGCCCCTTTGAACACGACGATGTTAGTTTTAACGAAGATCAATTTGCAACGATTTATCTTTTTTTCCGTTTTTAATTCTCAATTTTTTTTTTCAGAACAATTCAATGTCTATAATATTAATTTTTTTTCATAAAAGTTTGAATTCCAGTGGGCGACAACAATAAGTTATTGTTGTTTCAGATTTCTACATGAAAAATTTGTTACAATAGGTACTACTTTTACTATAAACATGTCAACAAGTATGTAAAATTCAAAATGCAATTACTCATATTTTTTTTACAAATGAGCAAGCTGTAGTTCCACTTCGGCAAGTAAAATAAAACGTTGTCTTTCAGTCCTTTACCGTTATAACTGAACCTTACTAACGAATGAAAACTCCAGAGAACCAACCAAGCGTGCGACATTTATATACCGCAAATGCATTGCAATTGCTTCACGGTGGCCGCATGAGGTGAACGTTTATTATTCACACTAAAAGGAAGAACTAAGCTACTTGTTGCTTGCTTAGTATTAAATAAATAACTAACCGAGTACTGTTCCAAAACATATATGAATATACGCTTATATGGATGTGTTTTCTAAAAATATGCACAATAAAATGTGAATCACATAATATCAAATTATTAAATGATTAAATAGTATGTATAACATCATATAACAATTAGGTATATTTCATGTTTCTATTTCAATATTAACCATAATTTTTATGAAGTCAAATGCCGTTTATAATATCGTCTCAAATGACGAATCAGGGATTGATTCATACGAACCTGAAAGTAAACATCAGTCAGCAGATTGGGTCTTCGAAGATCTCAAGAAGTCAAACCAACGAAAGTGGTTCGCTCCCGCAGCGTTTCAAAGAAAATGGTAGCTACGTTTGTTTCGAAAAAGGGGCATGTTGCTAAAATTCCTTTACAGGAACACAGAACGGTTACCGCTGAGTGGTATATCACGGTTTGCCATAAATGATAGCCGAACTCCGAAAATATAACCCGAAACGTCGCATCATCTTACATCACGATAATGCGGCTCGGAAGACAAATGATTTTTTGAAGCAAGAAAACGGTGAGCTGATGAGCCATCCTCCGTACAATCCTGGCCTGAGCCCAAACGATTTTTTATATTCCCTAGAATGAAATATTTATTACGCGTTCAACGGTTTGAAGATCCCGAAGCAGGTGTGGAAGCGTACAAATCAGACATTTTGTCAACATCAACTTCAGACTGGAATTACTTGCACGAATGGAAAAATGCATTAAGTTGAACGGAGAATACTTCGAAAAACAATAAAATACAATTTAGCTATTCCGTGCATGTGGTTTTTTTTATTCCCGATCATTTCAGTGCGCTCCTACGTATACACGATAGCTATATAGTATGCCCAATCGTTATCACAAATTAAATCGTTAGAGTTGTGATTCCTTAGTATAAACGTGAAAATAATGCCAGTGTTATTTTTGTACAAAGTCAAATTACGGTGTTTTCGTATTAAAGTGTTTATTTTTTTCCTTATTATTTCTATTAAATATAATATAATATAAGTAAAGTTAATACGAAAAGCTTATTAAATGGTTTAACTCTAGGGAAAGTAGGTAGATAGGATTAGTCTTATAAGTGATAAATTGAACATAAGGTAAAGAATATAAGAAAAAATGTCATGTCATAAAAAAAATCACATCTTATAATTGTACTCGGATTTCTCTTCTCAAAATTCATTTTAAAGTTATATAATGAAATGGAGGTAATAAACTTTGCAAGCTACTTAAAAACCGTCAAAAACACTCGGCTCTCTTGTAACAATTTAAAACATGTGAGACATTTTTATGAAAACATTTTACTTGTTTTTTTTTTTAAAAGAAAAATAAAAATCGCTGTTAATTGCATATAAATTGATTTCTAAATTCAAATGATTTTTATCGGATATAATTATTAGCCATTACGATTTCTTAGGAAAATAAAAGTAATAAATTCACTTTATGGCGTTCACTTTTCAATCGACTTCAAAAAAGGAGGAGGTTCTCAATTCAACTGTTTTTTTATGTTTGTCATCTGAGAACTTTCGACTGATGGAACCGATTTTGATGATTTTTTTTTATTTGAAAGCTGGTGGTTCCCATGTGGTCCCATATTAATTTCATTGTTATTAGATCTTGGGCTCCGGAGATACTCAGGGGACTCCTGAAAATCAATTATAAATTGAATAGAGAGCGAGATACTTGAAGTCGGTTTTGTATTTCAAAATCTCGGGATATCGAACATCTCACCGAATCTAAGACCAAGGGACAGAAGAATTAACTTTTAACCGTAACTTTTTAATAGTAATTAAAGTTATTGCAGTAACTATATTTTTTTTGCTTAAAACAGTAGGTTTTACATTCATAATGTAGAACTTGCCATTGTGATAAAATTTTAAAGCTCTGCAATCCCGGATAAAGTTGGCATTACATAACAGAATTTTCCGCAAACTTTTATTGTTGTTACAGGTGTAAAAACATTTTCGACTGAACAATGTATTTTATACTGGATAATGTTATTTTATCTGTTGGAAGCAAATAACACAATACAGCTATTTATGTACGAGTTTGTAAAATTTCCATAAATGTAGATTTGCTGTAGATTTCACGATACCGTAACATGTTATCCATTAAATAAGTTTTCAATTTGTTATTATGTAATATACCGCCCCAAAGAAGATTGTCTCCTTTGAAAGAATTGTCTAATAAAATCCAGCTCTATTCAAGGATATTTTGAAGTTATAAACGTGAAGGTCTGTGCTGTAAGGTGTTCAAATTCCGTCCGATAGGTACGCCAGCAATGCTGGACGAAGAGAAGCCCGTTCCCCCGGTCACGTGCCTAGAACTAGTAGAGACCATTAAAAAAATACGCCCCCGTAAAGCACCAGGCTCAGATGGAATCACCAATAAGGTGACCAAGCTCCTCCCTACTAGCATCCTTCAGATACTAGTATTAATTTACAACGCGGCCTTAACCGAAGGCTTCTTCCCATCCGAATGGTAGGAAGCCGATGTCATAGGGTTCCTCAAACCCTCTAAACCCGCCACTCTCCCAAGCTCATATCGTCCAATAAGTCTTCTCAAAACATTTGGGAAGATCTTTGAAAGACTAATATTAGCCCGCTTAAGATCCCTTATGGACACCAAAGGGCTCCCCTTCCCAGAGCAGTTTGGATTCAGAGCCAAACACTCATGTACCCACCAAGTGCACCGCATCACGGAGCACATATTAACCAAACGCCAACGTGGACTCAACACCGGTGCACTCTCTTCCTGGACGTGGCAAAAGCGTTCGACAAAGTCTGGCACAACGGGCTCGTATACAAGCTATACGGGTACGGAGTGCCTGACCGTCTCGTATGCATAATACGAGACTTCCTAACTAATCGAACCTTTCGCTATCGCGTCGAGGGCGTGTGTTCGACTACGCATCTCGTTCGAGCCGGGGTGCCCCAAGGGTCGGTGTTGGGCCCAGTCTTGTTCACTCTCTACACCAATGACATGCCGCGTGTCAAAGATGTAGAACTTGCTCTTTTTGCCCACGACACCTGTATCTATACCACAGGCAGAACACCCGAATTGATCCATCGACGCCTCCAAGCTGCGGCCATCACCATCGGTGACTGGTTTCGGCAATGGAGGATCGAGATCAATCCCGCCAAAAGCGCGGCCGTCCTTTTCGCGCTCAAAAAGAACATACCTATACCACCCCCCGTTAAACTCTTGGACAGCCCAGTACCATGGGTTAATAAAGTCAAATATCTAGGCGTCGTCCTCGACTCCCAGCTTAAATTCACCCAGCACGTGACCCAGGTCAGGAACCGGGCGGCCTTCGTACTCGGTCGCCTCTACCCGCTCCTCAATAAAACGTCTAAAATGTCCCTTCGGAACAAGGTGACCTTATATAAGGCAGTAGTTCGCCCTATCATGACGTACGCGAGCTCCGTCTTCGCTCACATTGCTCCGAAGCAAATACACCGCTTCAGGTGATTCAAAATCGATTCTTGCGCAGAGCCACGGGAGCACCCTGGTTCATGCGCAATATCGACCTACATATCGATCTAGAATTGCCCACCATCGCGCAATTCCTGAAGTCGGCGTCGCGCCGATATTTCGATTCCGCCGCCGCGCATCCCAACCCACCTGTCGTAGGCCCTTGCCGCTAAATATTTTCCGCCGCGACTACCGAAGACCGCGTCACGTTCTCGACTTCCCTGACGATGAGACGACTATCGCCATCGAAAGGATCAAAAAACTCAAGAAACACACCAACACACACCACACTCGCAGTGGCACAAATTATAAAATTTATAAAAAGCAATGGCGACGTCTCTCGTTCGAATTATCGTTGTAAAACGATATTCGAAATTGTTTGTATGCTGGATAGGATATAACAATAGATGCGCCAAGCATCGCTACAAATGCTAAATATAAATTGGAAAATAGTTATTGATTATTTAAAAAATAAATTATGCAAATTCACCTATACTCTCTTCCAAATTAAATGCTCTACAGATACTTCTATATTATGTTATGTATATATTTATGTTCAGCGTAATGTTATGGGGCAACAGTGTTGACGCTCAGGACCTATTTATGATCCAAAAGCATCCTTGCACACATAGATCAGCTGTAGACCCTATATCACAAAACTTAAAATATAAACTTTACCATGCTCATACTTAAAGGATTTGTGTCTTTTTGTTTTCAAAAATAGTCATTTTTTAAAAAATATCAAAGATATAACATTGTGTGTGTTAAAAACGACACAAAAATATATTCTATTTACCACATTTTTAATTAAAAATGTTAAACAACAGCCGATACTGGAATTAAAATTCATAATAAAATACCCAATTAAATTAAAAATATAATTGAATTGCCTAAGTTTACATCCAAACTGAAATGTTATGTAGAACAAAACCTGTTTTATCCAGTAAAAGAATAATTAGAGCAATGAGGACAGAAAGTTTATACGTACCCCTTATAACATGTTTGTATGTTATTAATTTGTATTGATTCGTTTAATTTAATCAACATTTAAGTGAGCAGTGTCCGTTAAAATGTTTTCAGTACCTGGAAAGGGCATCTATGTTTCTGTATACTTCTTTATTGTATGTAGAGCGGTAGTGTCTCTAACTCTGACGACATAGACTTGTCCACGCCCATCAACGTACAGACTGTTGCGGAAAGTGAATCGCAGCCTTTGTACAAGCTCTATGCACGATGAAGCTTTATGTAGTGTACGGACTGTAAGCGCAAACATCTATCACGACAAAGATAAGAAGACGTTATGACCCTATAAAGATTATCAAATGGCTTTTGCGGGCTCTTGGAAATTCACGTTTATATACAAAACATGAATTCGAATATATTTAAAAATAAATAATAAGCCAACGGGCTAAATATTTAAAAACGTTAATTTAATATTAAATTTAAAGCCCTGATATGTAATGAAATTCGTTATAAGTAAGACCTTTACTTTTATTTTAAAACGTTAACATAAATATAAAATAACTACATTTTTACGAATCTTCAACATGCGAATACTATACAGTTAAAGCAAATAATTGCCTGTCGTGCATGTCGTCTTATAAAATGGTTTAGGTAACTATACAAGAAACATTACTATTAGGTGACACTGACTCCTGTTTAAATGTAACCGAAAAATCAGAGAAAAGCAACAAATATACAGTTAGGTAGTTATTATTGGACTCCTGATTGATCAAAATACTCTTCACACTTCGGACGGGCGAAAAACAAAACTGAATTTTAAAAATAAATCACCTCTTAAATATGTTTAATAATAACGTATGTTCAAAGCGTATTATATTACCGTTTAAAAAAGAAGCGCAAAAGTACAAATGTTACGAGTCATAATTTGAATACGTGAGTTTTCGAAGGAATCCACTCGAATAATTATATCGTCGCCCATTGCATCGTATGGGTTCAGTATTTTCAACAAACATCCGATGGAATTGCAGTAACATTGCTAACCTTTAAAAAAGAGACGAAACGTAAAAGTGTAATAATTCCTCGTCACACTGATTTTTTGCGAGGCAATGGTGAATCTCCGGGCAAGCTTGCTCCATTCAACAGCAGAAGCTGTTGGTGTGTTTCAAACATATTAGAAGTTCAATATTATTAATTTTAAGCCAGAACAACATTTCAGTTTTTATTTAGTTAGCATTCGGAGCCGCAGGACACTATTTTAAATTATCTAATTTAAAATAGTGTCCTGCGCTTTTAGCACAATAACGATTTTAACTATATCACTCCATTATTTAAATGAATTAGTGGAACGCGGAACAATGCAAGCCTCCTACGAGTACAATGGGCTACTGTTGCCGATTACTAATGTCCTACCCTTCGGTGAATACTGGCCTATACAGGTTGATTGAGGAGAGTTAGAATCGCGTTCGATGGCATCATCAGAGCATTCACGTGGCTAACGTTAGATTAAAATCGATGACTCCGTGGCACAGTTACCAAGGTATTGGCTTCGGCGTCGGGGGTCGTGGGTTCGATTCCCACACAGGACAACTATTTGTTTGACCCACAGGTAGTTGTTTCGCATCTGGGCATTTGTCCGCGTGAAATTTATGTTTGTAAAACGTCCCTACAACACAGGATAATGTTATCCTAAAGTAAGGGAAATGTTTTTAAAAAATAAAAACAAAAAACAAAAAATGTAATGTAAAAATGATTAATAATATTTTAACGCGAAAAATTAATTTACGTTATTTATTGAATTTTTATTTTATGTATTTGCGGGAGAGCCCAATTTTCAAAAGGTTGTCAACGCATCTGTAACCCTCGGGTGTGGCAGATGTCCATGGGCGGCGGTATTCACTTAACATCAGGTGAATCCTCTGGTCGTTTGACAACTTTTCGCATACAGTTGCGGGAGATTATAACATAAAAATCACATCCGATCGTCTTTTCTCTAAAGGTTTTCAAAAAAATCGAATATTAAATTTCACACGAAGTTTAGCTTCATGTAAAATCGTAACGTATATTTTCATTTTGTTGTTATAGCATTTGTAACGTTACTAAAATTTGAATACGTTAGTCTTAATTTGTTTACACTTGCTCTCACTCAGCTTTCCTTCTGCCCGTTAAGGTTACATAAGACATACCATTGTCGTTAATTAATTGTTAACTGTGGTAATTCAGTTAGCATAAGAATGTGTAGTAATACATTCAATGTTAATTCAACATACAAACAAGAAACTAGAGACACAAAATACAAGCGATTGTGTTACTGATTTTTTTTCCCTTAGATTCCTTGGGAATCGAAAAGACAACACGCGGCGCACAATAATGTGACCACTTATCCCATTGCCCCATCTATGCAATCGATCGGACTTGCGCAGTTTAATTTTTGTGATATGGTTCTTGTTTGCTATTGTGTTGGCTTTTTATGAAATGGAATGTCATACAATAGTGGTGGACTGACAACTTTCAAAGCTCTGACGATATTTTGAAATTAAATAAATAGAAAGAATTGAGACCCACATGCTATGCATGCAATGATCTTCTACTAGTTCAGTCAGAAGTCGCACCTTAACTAGCAATGCATACACATGAAAAACAACAATTTCAAAGGGTATAAATTGATGAAGTAATTCATAATAGACCCTTCTTCATAATAGACATATTGCAAATATCATATTTCTTAAGTACACAATTATTTGTACACAACGTTATCTATTCCCAAATAAGCAACAGTTGTACTATGAATATTAAGTAACTGATAAACAAACTTTCCTTTTCTAAATAAATAAAGCAAGCAAGCAGCAAAGCAAGGCGGCATAGTAATTCTCATAACTGTCCTAATAACTCGGAGTATTTTATTACGAAATTCCTTCATTAATTACGAAAATCTTCCTCAAGTTATATCATGTACATAATTATGCCAATTCTTCGGTCTGTGAATACATTCATATGCAAATGATAGTCCAGGTAAAACAACAACAATATTGTAAACTAGTACCATTACAGCTTAAAATATTGAGAGTCTTATCCCTATTTTAGAGAGAAAAATAGAATTATTTGATTTTTAATATTGAATGACCGCTTTAACTGCATCAAAGTTTAGAACATTGTTTTATGATATTTTGAGAAGTGCCCAAATTTACACAGGAGGTTCAGACTCGGTAGTATAATCGTTTATTGAAATAAAAAAAAAAAGTTTTTTTTTTTTTTAAAAAAAAAAAAATGCCATTCTTTTCCCTAAAAAACAGAACGTGTTGACAATGCGGTAGACATTCATAAATACCTAAATTTTACTGTGCATGAACTTGTGTGCGTGTTAGTTATGAATGATTGCGCGTAAAATAAATGAGTTGCGTATAAATCACGCACTTTTTGAGATAAGTTTAAATGAATGTAATCAATTACTTATAAGTGATTTTAAATATTTATCATTTTTTTATATATAACATCATTTATGTCTAGAATTTAATAAAAAAAATGGATACACTTAGAAGAGCCACCCTGTATATAAAGTCAATATTTATAAGAATACCCATCATATTATATGAAAGAAGCAGTATATTTTTTTTAATAAACGTGCAAAGCACCACCTAAAGGTAAGTTTCTGGTGTTGCGAGTGTCCATGGGCAACCATAGACTCTCGCAACACCTGAGGAGTCACAAATGCGTTACTGGCCTTTGAGGTAGGAATAAGCTCACTTCTCGAACACATCTTAACTGTGCGCTACAGAAAATTGAGAGAATTTTAAAACAATTTTTTGTGTCTTATCGCGTCTACTTTTTTTTGTTACTGGTTTTGGTAATCGCGTCTACTGGTTTTGGTTCCCTACATTAGGAACACGTTACAAAGTCCATGATAATGGGACAGAGTAATCTACAAAATAGTTTTATTTAACAAAGAGAGCGAGCATTCGCGTTGCTACAAGAAATCATCATTATGATAAATAAACTTTGACCATTATTTACGTGTAAGTATATTTTATAAAGTAAGATAAATAACGGTACGCCATTAAGATTTTATCTGAAATAGTGTAAGGCGAACAGAGGTCAAATATATTTTCTTGGAGTAGGTAACATCATTTTTCTTGTGTGATATTTACACTTGTAGTCTCTGAAATTTTATAGCTTTATTCGTCACAACCTCTGAGGATGCATTCGTTACGGCATAGCGCCCGGAAGGAGGCTGAGGAGAGACTCACGCAGGCAACTGCCATGCTAGATATCCGCCGCCAAAGACCAGGGTGCAGGAGGCTGGCTTACGCACGCAACCATATGATCCCCGTGAAAATTCCCTGGGGTGGCAAGCAGGGGGTGTCTGCTTCTCAATACAAGGCTCATAAGGGGTGCTATACTAATGTCACCAGTACAGCACCATATGGTCGGACCGGATGGCTTAACACTCAAGGCCGTGTCCCTGATAAAAAAATGGTGCAAATATAAGTCTCTGTTCAGATTATGTATGTATTTGCTGTTTTAACCATGGGGTCTCCTCACATCTTAATTTTGGAAATATGTACAAGTATAGGACTTATCGCTCTGGCTGGTAATTAATAATAATTATTTTTGAGACGTTACCTAATTTTACTATTATATTTCCGAACAACACACTTATGCTTAGATTATATTTTTTTTATCGGGGTCCGCTAATGATAGTCCTCTAAAGAAAAAGACAAAGAAAGAAATTGCTTTAACAGCGATAAATGAGATGCAAAGCGAGTTACGTTTGATTTAACTTAAACCCTAATGATGCTTTAGCATCATTAGAGTTGCTTGCTTTAGCCGTCAGCCAGACATTGTCAAAAGATGTCACGTATTTATTTTATGTTATTTCATTGAAGTGTGTGTTTCCAGTAAGTTACAAATCACTGGGTGGGGATTTGTTACATCGACGCCTTGTATAAAGTGTTAGTGAACTATTATTAATAAATATTCCCTGGTGGCAAGTCAAAAATTGGAAAATGATAAACATGTCATAACCATGACAAATTTAACATAATTCTTAGTAGTTCATAAAAAGAAATGATACTACCATTAAAAAAATACAGTAAATTTTACAGTGTATATAGTTAGTTAAGGCATCGCTCCTTTCAAACGTGCTCGTACATCTCCAGGAATGCTACGAACCGACCACGTACGCCAGTACATTTATGGCAAATCCCCGCTCAAATGCTTTACAGTACCGCACATTCTAAAATGTTAATTTAGCTACTGAGAAACTGTGTTTTATGTAACAATTTTTTGTATAACACATTTATAAATTGGTGCTAAATAAATAATATATGAATGATCTTTCACAATTCTCTAGTAATAAACTAATGATTTCAGTAAAAGTAATTTTTGTGTTACCGTGTGGGTTGTGATCATATGATATGTTACAAATAACAATAATCGATTGATAAATATTCATAGCAGTGCATTAATATATACTTCTATAGGTACTAATTTTTTTTTAATAAAGCTGAAGAGTTTTTTAGTTACAACACTATAGTTTCTGGTGCTACAGACGGATTTGAGAAAATCTTTTTGCATTTGATAGTCCAATTCTTGACGACGCGATGGTTAAAGAGTATATAACATCACGTTACGACCTACGTCGGTGAAGCAGACACATTTCTCGCGGATGAAATCGCATGAAGCACCTAGTCTCGGATATATACACAAAATTCCGGCCCGTGACACAAAAGAGTTTTCAATTTGTACCCCAGGTACGAAATATGTATGCATTGACTAGATAAGATGTCCGATAAAAATTCCGAAAAAAAAATTAAGCGGTGGTAAGGGCATGCAGCAGCCGTGGCTGTTGCACGAATGGGCAGGCTCGTCCGGGTAAGTACCATGACTTCACAGAAGACCGGCGTAAAGTGGAAGTATAATATATAATATATAGTATAAAGTATTAACTTTCACGTTTCGTCTGGTGAGTGAGGTGGCCGGAAATAAGTTTAGCCGCTCAACCGGTGCGCAGTGGTATCAGCGCAACGTCGACCTGCACAGCGATTCGCGCTTATTTTAAATATGTTACCAAACGGTTCTTCGAGTATCATCCCAACCCTCTGGTGGTAAGCGCAGCAAATTACCAACCCGACACTAACGCGAACGTGAACAAGCGTCGGCCGCGAAACGTCCTCATCGACCCGGTCGAGGAAGGGGACTTGATACGTTGGGTTGCGCCGGAAAACACTACAACCACAGTTAGTTAGCAACAAACACATAAGTTCGCCCTCGCCTCCGAGCACGGCGAGACCAACACAACGCGTACACAAGGTACACCCGCGTTCCGGGGTGGTTCTCACCGTTCCCAGCCACCGATTAGCTAATTGCACAGTCGACGGCCATCGGTGTTTCGGTCCGAACCGCGACCTCGACGGCCCTTAGATGACACACCATAGTTAAACGGACGCATGAGCACATGCGCGGCCCTACCCATAGCGGAGGTCCCAAACCCGTGGGTTCTGGCTAGCCCACCGGTTCTGCGTCAGATGAAGTCTCGGAACTGAAAGCAAAAACATCAGTTAATACAAGATACAATATACAAGGTGGCTTGTCAATACCTTTGGAACCCTAGGGTGTAACAGATGTCCATGAGCGGCGGTATTCACTTAACATCAGGTGAACCGTCTGCTCGTTTGGCAACTTCTCACATAAAAAAAATCCGAGTAAGAAAAAGCATGGCGGCCTTTTCCATATTATTACACTATTTTTAATAGGGTGAAGATTTTATTCCATTTCATATTCCCTTGTTTATATATCCCTATAACTTCGAAAAAGAACAATATGTATATCGCATATATTAGGGGTTGGCGTATAATTAGTATATGGTATTACTATTTCAAATGATTTTTAATTGGTTCGTTCACAATTCGTTCAACCATATTATTTTCGGTATACTTGTATTAGGGTAATGTAGTAATTTAGGGATTTGATACTTTCTTAGAAAAAATTGTATAGGTTACAGATTTATTTAATTTTAATTTTATTTTAACTTTACAACATCTTTAACTGTGGTTGGGGCATTTATCGGTTCTTGGCTGTTGCACGAATGAGCAGGTCCGTCCGAAGAGATACCACGACCTTACAGAAAACCGGCGTGAAGTGGAAGTGTTACTTCGGCGTTCTTGTGGGTGAGGTAACCGGAGCCCACTTTATTAAAAGGTGGCAACGCATCTGCCACCCGTTTGTTGCAAATGTCCATAGGTGGCGGTTATCACTTAACGTCAGGTGAACCGCCAGCACATTTGCCACCTTCTCACACAAAGAGAAATAATAAAAGAAAAATAACGATGATTCGGGGCCATGGTAATACCGTGAAGTTGGTCTACTTCATCATGTCGTTTTTTAGGATTGTTTTTATCGTCCTTTTCTTCAATTGTTTGTTGTGTTGCCAATAGTTACCTGTCGTAAATAATTCTTAGTCTTTCACCTAGGTACAAATTTTGTACAATATTAAAAACAAATTTATATAATATTTTAGAATTATTATCATAGTTTCGGCACTTGAACTTTTTAAATAGAAGAAGAAGTTCTTCTTCGTCGTTCCCTCACTAATGAGGATCGTGACCATATATGACTTGTTGCCATTTATTAACAACATAAAAATAACTTGATTTACCAATGTTAATCAACGATAATTATTTATTAAACTGAAGTATTAAATGAAATGTCAGTGTTGATGATTCTGATTCTGATTGTTGAGAAAGGGTTGGAAATGTCGGAAATAAAAATAAAAATAAAATAGTTTCATGAAATATGTATAATATTCGCTTGAAATCAAGTAATGATTATGTTAATTGTAGTAAACGGTAAAACATTAATTATTTGCTACAATGCTTTTTATGCGAGTATTAAAGCAGTAAAATTGGATAAATAGCATCGCTGCTATCCCTTTCAAAGCTTACAGTATAAGGTTGCCGGTGTAATTACCGGATAGGAGGACAATTTATTTTGCTGTAGAAATCCCCAGACGTCGATTTCCACATTCCATCAACTCGATGGAGATTACCTTTATGGGATTTATATCATCAAGAAAGTCTGCTTTCTGTTTTAGCTTTTATATTTTTATTTATTTTCATATAAATTGAAGAAGTTAAATAAGAAAAAATGCTTCTTCAACTTTTTTTGGGATAAAATTTAACTAATAAGATTTTACTAAATCAAATTCAGTCGTATTAATTTAATAAAGAAGAGTTTGAAAATCAACACTGTTACGGAATAAGCATTCTGGCACAGTGTTCGGATCGAGTATTGACAGTAAAAAAATAAAAGCTGGAAAAAATTTGTCTTCGGTTTTGTTACAAGGGTTTTTTAAACGTGGAAACGTTGTTAACCTGCAGCGTAAACTTGACATGCTGGAAAACAACATCATAGTCGGTCAGCGAATCCATCGGACTTAGTTGAATAGCGTAAGCTCGGCTGTACTACCGACCACTCCTCCATCTGCTACCCAGGGGACGCTACTCTACGTCAAGAGACAAGCGAAAGAAAATCTGCATGTTGGAGATTCTATGTACTTAACTATAATTCTGTTTATCAATAAACATATTTTCATTTTCATTATCACAAAGGAGTGGATATAATTATTAAATGCTTAGGCTGCACAATCAATTATACAAATAGCAAAGGTGAAGTGATATGCATACGTGTCCAAAAAGCTTTGCGATGCAGCGCCGCGATACGCAAAGTGCTGGTGCACAGACTTTTCAGTATATCTGCATCCATAAGAAAAATGATTTTTATACACGGTCGTAAGACTGAAACGCAGTCGCGTAAAGAAGAAAACATTTTCCAAGCAGCTGATCAAAAAATTATCAGTAAAATTGTGAGCCAAAAAGCTGGAGAAATCCAATATATAAAAGTTAGTATCTGCCTGTACATGTCCCACTACTGAGCAAAGGCCTCCTTTGTACAGAGGGAATTAGGGCACAGTCCACCACGCGGCTCCACTGCGGATTGGCAGACTTCACATATCTTCGAAATATCTTTTTCTTATTATTATTTCGAAAATATGCAGGTTTCACCAATGAAATTAACAATTTCATTGGTGCCGGCACCGGGGATCGAACTCAGGTTGCTCGAATATATTGAATTAAAGGCGAGCGCCTTGACGCTGAGCTATCACAGCTCTATATAGCTCCAAATAAAATGCAATATATGCTGAAATTGAATAATTCGAGGATAACCCCGACATCATCGGAGAAACAAAAGCACTAGTGGAAAAACGACTGAATATTTCATATCATCTAACACGAACATTTCTGCGGCGTTCTTTTCGTTCCCCGAGAAATAACATTAAGACGGTAAAACATTATCATTGGAAACTTCACGGAAAGTTTTTCTTAGTGTCATACTTACGAACAAAAACTTTGGGACGTAAAAAGGTGTTTTGTTTCACTCATTACTCTCTCATTCCAAGTGAAGCGGACGGGTAAAAATTATGATTTTTTCTAATCGTGGTATCGTCCTTGGTCGAAATAAACATTGTTAATTTTAAAAAAAAAGGGTGTGCGTGTAACCTTTAGGCGCGATTAAAGTAAAACTTCTTTGGCGTTAACGGCATGTATCACTGACATGATTAAATATTTAGTAACGTCATAAGTATATGTCATATTTTAAAAATATGACATATACTTATGACGTTACTTCCGTCAGAAAAAGCGTTACTTCCGTCAGAAAAACTCTAAGTTACTCCCTAGTCGCGCCTAAAGAAATTTTACTTCAAAAGGTTTTTTTCAGAAATTTAAGTCTCCATGGAAGTCTCCATGGAAAGTCTACATGGAAGTAAGCTATTATCTAAGCTCCTACTACGTAGATCACAGAATGAATTATTTAAAAAGATGAGGGTATCCCTAATATTAGGACGTAAAAGTGTCAGTCGACACCGTGAGTTACTTTCTTGAAACACAGAAAATTATTTGGAGGAAAAAAATTAAAATATTTAGTAATGGTTCTATTATATAATATTTTTATATCGAAAATGTAATATTTTAATTTTGTATTAAATTTCTTCAAATATATAAATTTTTATTTCAAGAAATACAAACAGTTATCTTGTGATTTTATTCTAACCTATCTGCTACTACTACAATACTACCAAAGTAGAAAATAAGTGTTGTTTTGAAAACTACCTAAATACTCAATATATATTTTGTTTTTAACTATTTTAGTATTATAAATCAACGCGGGTTAAGTTAGTATATATACTATACAGAATAATGCATGTAATATCATAACTTACCTTTAAAGTTTATAGACATTAGCAGATAGATTACTTAAAAAAGTTTTGAAATAATCTATCTGCTATTACATCTCAGAAAATTGAATTATTTTTAAGTGAATAATCCGCAACACAAATGGAACCTTACTGTAATTAAATTTAGAGAATAAGCGGCTGGAATTGTGACAATACACACAAAAGACCCCATGGGCACGCCTGATAATTGAACTTTCATTGATATTTTCTTAATAAATACTAACATAAATCAATTATAAAATTAATAAAAGCAATTTCATAAGACTTTCTATTTTTAATACTGGGTTAAGTAAATTAATTTGGCATTATATTCTTAAGGCAGTTACGCGGTAGTAAAAATTAGAAACCTGCATTTCAGAAATACCAAAATTAAATCACTTTATCACAACAATTTTCATATACTATTAACCAATTCTTTGGATTCCTCCAAATAAGGCAATACTAATCTAATTCTAGATAAGTCACCGCTGAGCTACCAAGACTCAAAGTTATTTCGTAAAACGCAGTTTGACTATTTTATTCAAAACGATAATACAAAACTATATATATACTGAGTTTACTCGAAAGTGAAGTAAATTAAATAAAAAAATAGTTAAACTTAAAATGAGTAATATTTAATGTATGATCATGCAATGTTGATGAGCATAAGTAGTCAACATAAACACCGGGTCGAAAGAGCAAAGTAATTACACTGAAAGCTCGATATTAGCCTATTAATTTGGACTAAAATTTTCGGTTGTAAATTATTAGCTTACATAGATCTTTATACTTTGGTATTTTATACAATTATCATATGAACATTACGCATCACACTAACAATTTTTAAATATTGTAGTACATGTGTACAAAATGTTCAAAAACCAGTTAAGTTTGGTTGAGCTTCCTCTACGGAGAATATTACCTACTTTAAGATATATGATAGATCGGTACTGAAGTTCGAGTACGATTAATACTTATATGGTTTTATTTAAGTGTAAGTTGGCAAAAAAAACTAATAAAATAATAAACCATAGCTTACTAATAAACCTATCAAGTAGGTATACCTGAATGTGCCTATGAGAAACAACACGTAATATATACACTCAATAAAAAGAAGTAGATTCGATTATGATTGCTATCTGTATTATAATCATAAGCATTTATTCGCATAAACATGATACGTACAGTGGTCTCTATATTTATTTCAATAGATCTCATGTTTGCCGGATGCGAAACCCTTTGGCTTCCATAGTTTCCCTAAATCTCCCTAGTAATAAAGTGACAACACCGGCTAACCAGATAAACCTACGAAATAATGAATTAAAAATCGCGTGTCCTTAAATTAATAGTTGTTAAATAACTTTTCGCGATGAAAATTGATCTTAGTGATATTATACAGTTTTCCCATTAACGGTGAAATAATTTGATAGTACATAATCAATTATCTTTCGTAAGCATGTTATCCATAAGCGATTCACATGACAATGACGTAGAGAAGAAGTGAGTTTACCAATTTTATCAGGCTTTATTTCCGCCATTGGGTAAAGTTAAATGTGTCGTCAAGACAAGTACATAATCAAAGGCGAAACCAATGTATGTCTTAGTCATACTACCTAACGCCCTCAGACTTTCGTCGGGGTGGAAAATGAAAAAATGAAATCTACATGGTTGACAACGTTTAGGCAACCCATTAATATGGTGACGGGATAAAAAAGGTCCTCATATGGCCGCTGCCAGAACGTCGGGGCAGATTTTTTGCTGGCCACGGGCACGACAAAATGATAGCCAGTGCCGCTCGGAACGCCGGCTATATGGAAGTCCTCTAGGAATACAACCGATAACAGAGAGAGTACGAGCACTCGTAGCAGCAGAAGTTGTACTGAAATGGAATAATGCGCCACGAATGCCGAAAACGTGGGTTCGATTCCCACAGCGCCGACAATCTTTTCGTACTTTTTCTAATTTATTAATCTAAATCTAATTCTTTAATTAATTTTAATGGAGTGATGATATTAACCTATTGATTATACGAAAATATTTTTATATTACTAAACGAATAAGTTGGGGAAGAAAGGTTCTCGAGTGGCAGCCTCGTACTGGCCATCGCAGTGTAGGACGACCCCCCACTAGATGGAGTGACGACCTGTGCAAATGTGCGGGAAGTCGATGGATGCAGGTGGCTCAGGATCGTACTTCACAGGCCTATGTTCACAGTGGACTCAAACAGGCTGAAATGATGATGATGATGATGAAACGAATAAGTCACACTAAACACGAAAGAAACGCCATAGAAAACCATAGAAGAATGATATTAAGGGATTACATTTTTGACAGACGAAACATTTAGCAATATAAAAAAGATTTTTCACATCAACTCGGGAGTTAAAAATTACTGTTCAGCACAATTAACACTTCGACTTTCAGCTGTTTACTACCGGTGAGATACTATGAAATTAAGGATATGTTTTAATTACTGCGGTAGGGCCACGCAGTAGTATAAACTGTAGTACGAATAGGCAGGTCTGTCCAGGTAAGTACCATGACCTCACAGGAGACCGGCGTGAAGTACAAGCATTATACGTGAGGTAACCGGGTTCCACTTAATTAGAAGGAGGAAATGCATCTGCAACCCCATGTTGTGTTGCTGTTGTTCTTTTTGATTTTCTTTTTTTGATCGTAGAACATTTTGCTACAACACAAAAAAGAGTCACAAATATTTTGAATCTAATTCATTAAAGTTTTATAGTACTTAGGTATTTTAATAGAAATGAATATATGAGACACATCAGCGCTATTAAGGCAACGTAATATTACTATGAAATTCCGTTATACACTATGTCCCAGACGTTAACAAAATAATTAAAAAATAAATTTATGAAGAACGCGGGCGCAGGGACGTAGGTCATGGGCGCGGGATTTGTATGTGCGGGTTTCGCAGGCGTGTAAAAAAATATATATATTATTCTACTTACAATACAGGAACTTGCCTACGAGCACAACACTGTAACGCTTATGAAATGAAAAATAATTTTTGCGCGTTTTTATTTTGTAATTCCCAACGTTTCGAACCATTTCCAGCGTTCATGGTCACAGGACAAAACGCGAAAAAATCAGTGACCTAGTTTCATTTAATGTATATAATATTCGCGTAAAATCAAGAAGTCGACTGTCACGCTTTTTCTTCTAAATCGTTTTTTCTTTCTTGAGTCTTCCATCTTCTTTGGTGATCTTGGTTTCTCACACAGGTCCAACAAAGTAGTATAGACCGTCGCCGTCGAGTACAGGGCGCTTATTAATGCGATGATGATAGTGCAGCAAAAATTCAATATGCTACCAAGGTTGCGAGTGGCTTCTAATTAGGGTGGCATGTGCCCTTTTCTTACATAGTGGTCCGTTCCGTACGAGAGCACGAAGTGAAACGTCACGTGAAATTGTGCAAAAATTAGTCTCGGAAGAAGTGCAACTGATGGTGTTGATGGTACACTTACGAGCACGGCTGACGATGCACTTGCTTGTGGTGTCGTTAAAAGTAATAGACAGAATGTTAATTGCGACATTTATAATATGACTATTTTATTTATACATATAAACTATTTAAATTAGAGATATAATATAATCAAGGGATACCGAAAGACGAGGAAACTTTCAAAACATAATTCTTTATAAAAACTATTTGTTTAAAAATTTATAAAAATATGATGTTAACTACTTGGGAAACAAATCTGCAGAAATAATATTTCGGATAACTTAAAAAAACATGGTTTTGTAGAGAACTTTTACCAACTACACTAAAGAAATTGTCACCTTGCAATATTAATAATTATGAATCATATGAACAACAAAAGGGATAAAAAGTGGTATATCAAAAAAGCTATATAACATCTCAATATTTAACTCTATTTGTTTGAAAAATGGAATAATCACAAGTTTTTAAAATGGTTAACATTTGGGAAATAGCAAAAAAAAAACTCTTTTCTTTTGATATCTAATAATAATCTGACCTCTGTGAAACAAAATTCTAGTTGTTCGAAAGTATTTTTGACGCGCATTTTAAAATTAAAATTCTGAATAAAACACTAATAATTACTCAATATTATTATTTGTTGGTATAAATTGAGAAAAGAAACGGATCTTTAGCAAATTTTAATAAGTGGTTGAAAGGTTTTCGTTATTCACATAATAATTGATTTAAAAAAATAAAAAATAGTCCCCATGACTATTTATGTTTTTGTTGAACGATATTCCTAAATTTAGTTCAAATTAAAAACTGAACCCAACGTTCTTACAACAGAAAAAGAACGACTTAGCCATTAGGTTTTCCCATTTCATGCGACTTAAATCCTGCGGTCGAAGCCGATGTCTCGGGCGGTGAGTAATAGCTGTGACTTGCCGAAACGTGTTCAATGGAAGCTTGTGGCTGAATAATAAATCACTGTTTCAAATTTGGCCATTGGTTTTTGATGTTTGCTTCTGACCCCTTCTGGACATGACCAAATGAGAATATTGTTAATATCATAATAAACACAAACTGCATAGCTGTATTTGGACTTCATCTGCTTTATATAAAAATTATTTATGAAAATGGTTCACAGTGAAAATTTGGCTATTATTTTGTTTAATACACGTTTCTTAAGTCAAAAGATTTGTTCAAACAAACGGTTATTTTAACTTTAACTCGAGACTGTCCAGTAGAACGAATGACACTGAGCGTGAGGAATGAACCAAGCAACAATTGGATTTTTTTCTCGACGTGTTGTCAGATATGATCCATTTTTTTGTCCGTCCTTAAAAATAACCTAAACCGTCAAATAAATAAATATTAATACAAAATGACAGCCAAAATAGAGTATACAGTACATGTGTGTACTATGGCATTTGGCTGTATATCTATTCAGTAAGTAAATGTATATTTTAGACTTGACAATTCATAAACAACTCTTGGCGTTTGTTAACAATAGACTGCCATAATAATATATCTAGAACAGCATATAATCATTCAAAATTTCCATAAGTCATCACGAGCGTTCGCCCATCCGTAGGGAGATCACGCAATATTGTAAAATGCTTAGTTACGAATTCCACTGGTGGAACTGCGGTACTATTGTTGAATAACTACCATGTTTATAGTCTATGGCATTATTTTAGTAGTAGGTATTATATGTTTCTCTGAAAATTTTGTAGTACTTATACAAAGAGCAGCTTTACATCCTTATAACAAAGCGTACTCGTATACATTGAAATTAAATATTCTCACTTTCCTAATAAAATATTTTAATAGATCAGTGACGAATTCTCGGGTATAAAACATAATGTATTATACTAAAAAAATATTGGTCACGAGATTTTTGAAAAGTGCCAAAACATTTAAAAATTACAGAACTATTTTTAGTGTAGAAAATACTACAACAATATACATATATAATAATTTATCGTAACCAAATTGACTAGATACTACTACACAAAACCCGCGGCAAAAGTATGTCAGCGGGCTCACTTAAGACTAAGACGTACAATAACCACGGACAATAACGTACCTTGGTTTATTTAATACCGTATTCCACTTGCACTATTTCGAGCTTAGTTTAATTAAGACTAAAATTATTTGTATTAAAGTAGCACGTGGTATAGTAAACAAGTAAAATGTCTAAATATTTTTCTCTATCACATGCAATATTACATATAATGTGCAACTTAATTTAGCAAGCATAGATACACGGACTGGTTCCGACTCGTCACGAGTTTTCAAACGTAACATTCATGCGAGAACGCTGGTGTTAGTGTCAAACGAAATGTCACACACACCAACAAATACATTACAATAAGGCATATACACGTATATACTCGTATATCTGAATAATTTATGTATTATTAGGTTATGAAACCAGCTCATGAACTTTTTATCATACAATTGAGGCGCTCAAATACTTATCACCATTGTGAATTCACGTATTCGTTGAGTTTATATGACCACGCGTATAGTTGGCGTAAAAATGTCCTACTAACTACAAATGAAAACTAGAATAGAAAGGTGACGTAGTTATGCTAATTAGTCAAGTATTGTTTACGCTGAAAGTGTAAATACCGAAATGAAACTATGAAATTATTTTGTAATTTAAAATTGCAGAAATTTACATTATTATTTAAATGCTGCAAAGATATGAAAACTTTAAAAATATGATGTTAACTACTTGGGAAACAAATCTGCAGAAATAATATTTCGGATAACTTAAAAAAACATGGTTTTGTAGAGAACTTTTCCCAACTACACTAAAGAAATTGTCACCTTGCAATATTAATAATTATGAATCATATGAACAACAAAAGGGATAAAAAGTGGTATATCAAAAAAGCTATATAACATCTCAATATTTAACTCTATTTGTTTGAAAAATGGAATAATCACAAGTTTTGAAAATGGTTAACATTTGGGAAATAGCAAAAAAAAACTCTTTTCTTTTGATATCTAATAATAATCTGACCTCTGTGAAACAAAATTCTAGTTGTTCGAAAGTATTTTTGACGCGCATTTTAAAATTAAAATTCTGAATAAAACACTAATAATTACTCAATATTATTGTTTGTTGGTATAAATTGAGAAAAGAAACGGATCTTTAGCAAATTTTAATAAGTGGTTGAAAGGTTTTCGTTATTCACATAATAATTGATTTAAAAAAATAAAAAATAGTCCCCATGACTATTTATGTTTTTGTTGAACGATATTCCTAAATTTAGTTCAAATTAAAAACTGAACCCAACGTTCTTACAACAGAAAAAGAACGACTTAGCCATTAGGTTTTCCCATTTCATGCGACTTAAATCCTGCGGTCGAAGCCGATGTCTCGGGCGGTGAGTAATAGCTGTGACTTGCCGAAACGTGTTCAATGGAAGCTTGTGGCTGAATAATAAATCACTGTTTCAAATTTGGCCATTGGTTTTTGATGTTTGCTTCTGACCCCTTCTGGACATGACCAAATGAGAATATTGTTAATATCATAATAAACACAAACTGCATAGCTGTATTTGGACTTCATCTGCTTTATATAAAAATTATTTATGAAAATGGTTCACAGTGAAAATTTGCTATTATTTTGTTTAATACACGTTTCTAAAGTCAAAAGATTTGTTCAAACAAACGGTTATTTTAACTTTAACTCGAGACTGTCCAGTAGAACGAATGACACTGAGCGTGAGGAATGAACCAAGCAACAATTGGATTTTTTTCTCGACGTGTTGTCAGATATGATCCATTTTTTTGTCCGTCCTTAAAAATAACCTAAACCGTCAAATAAATAAATATTAATACAAAATGACAGCCAAAATAGAGTACACAGTACATGTGTGTACTATGGCATTTGGCTGTATATCTATTCAGTAAGTAAATGTATATTTTAGACTTGACAATTCATAAACAACTCTTGGCGTTTGTTAACAATAGACTGCCATAATAATATATCTAGAACAGCATAATCATTCAAAATTTCCATAAGTCATCACGAGCGTTCGCCCATCCGTAGGGAGATCACGCAATATTGTAAAATGCTTAGTTACGAATTCCACTGGTGGAATTGCGGTACTATTGTTGAATAACTACCATGTTTATAGTCTATGGCATTATTTTAATAGTAGGTATTATATTTTTCTCTGAAAATTTTGTAGTACTTATACAAAGAGCAGCTTTACATCCTTATAACAAAGCGTACTCGTATACGTTGAAATTAAATATTCTCACTTTCCTAACAAAATATTTTAATAGATCAGTGACGAATTCTCGGGTATAAAACATAATGATTATACTAAAAAAAGATTGGTCACGAGATTTTTGAAAAGTGCCAAAACATTTAAAAATTACAGAACTATTTTTAGTGTAGAAAATACTACAATAATATACATATATAATAATTTATCGTAACCAAATTGACTAGATACTACTACACAAAACCCGCGGCAAAAGTATGTCAGCGGGCTCACTTAAGACGTACAATAACCACGGACAATAACGTACCTTGGTTTATTTAATACCGTATTCCACTTGCACTATTTCGAGCTTAGTTTAATTAAGACTAAAATTATTTGTATTAAAGTAGCACGTGGTATAGTAAACAAGTAAAATGTCCAAATATTTTTCTCTATCACATGCAATATTATATATAATGTGCAACTTAATTAAGTAGTATTAATGAGTTGAATTTAGCAAGCATAGATACACGGACTGGTTCCGACTCGTCACGAGTTTTCAAAGGTAACATTCATGCGAGAACGCTGGTGTTAGTGTCAAACGAAATGTCACACACACCAACAAATACATTACAATAAGGCATATACACGTATATACTCGTATATCTGAATAATTTATGTATTTTTAGGTTATGAAACCAGCTCATGAACTTTTTATCATGCAATTGAGGCACTCAAATACTTATCACCATTGTGAATTCACGTATTCGTTGAGTTTATATGACCACGCGTATAGTTGGCGTAAAAATGTCCTACTAACTACAAATGAAAACTAGAATAGAAAGGTGACTTAGTTATGCTAATTAGTCAAGTATTGTTTACGCTGAAAGTGTAAATACCGAAATGAAACTATGAAATTATTTTGTAATTTAAAATTGCAGAAATTTACATTATTATTTAAATGCTGCAAAGATATGAAAACTTTACAGATAAGCTTTTAATAACTTAAATTTCTTAATTCCTTAAACAAAATATGTTGTATATCGCTTAATAATTGAGGTCGATTTTAATTGTTAAACATTTTACAGTCATAAGACACGTTAGTTTATTAATACCGAGCTTGTTTGCAAAATATATAACACAATGGAATGTTACCATGAAGGTATCATAAACCTAATGATTCCGTGGTCTCGCGTTTAAACGAGATTGTCGTCCAGAGTAAGAGTCGTTAAACTAAACTTAAAGTTGCTTCTAAACTGTGAGTTGCACAATGCAAGAGAACAACTTCTCACTTGCTTCCATAAACGTTACCTTTCTTTTGTTATTTTGATGAGCGTCATAAGACTGGACAGGATATTTTCCAAACCGTACACATTTTCTATCAGGTAACGTGAATTTCTCTGAAATTGGATACTGTAACGGTGTATTGGTTGGCACAAAATTATTTAAGGTACATAAGTTCTTTTAAAGAAACTTCTACTGAATTGATGGAAACTAGTTAAAATTCTATTTTTTGTACGATTCAATTTTTTTATTAGCTCACCACAGCAAATCATCATTCAAAATAAATACAGATTTGAACAAACCTTTAATTTAAAGCAATCAAATAAAATTGGCGTGATTATTTGATTATAGCGATTAGAAAATGTAACTATTTATAAACTTAGTTACGAAAGAATCAATGGATAATGGGACTTAGTATCTTTTCTCCCTTGCTAACCTTTTACATAAAAAAACACTAGAAAGTTCTAATCAACTCTATATTTTTTACATTAAGGTTTAAATGATTTATTTCATATCTCTGCGTTCCCAAGTAGGGTTTACGGTCAAAAAAACCTACTCAATACAATTAACAATACGAATAATTTTTTTCCGAACCCACATTCGATGCGAGTGGATGTCGGACATTGCCAAAGGGACAGGAGAAAAAAATCACTCAGTTACTATAAAATTTAATAGAAATAGAATATTAATTATATTAATAGAAATAATTACCCTCCCTAAATTTTAAGACGACTAAAAGCTGAAGCTATCTACGCGGGATATAAATATTTCATAAATAGAAACTTAAAGGAAAACGAAAACCCAAAAATTCAGAGAATTTTTGACGATCCTAATGATAAAAAATGCCTGAAGTGAGTTCAACTAACGGAATAATGAGAAATTGTTCCATTCTTTCTGTTTTTATTTCAATTCAGCGCAATTTAAAATATTAAACTTTTTATATTTTATTACATAAATGAACGTTAATTATGAAAAGTTTGATTGAAAATTTTAAAGAATAAATAGTATGCTTAATATTTATAAAACTGTAGAGTCGAATGTAATATTACTATATAATAACTGGCAGTAGTTATTATATAGCAATATTACATACATCTGTGTGAAGATTGATATGTCTGTAAAAGGGGTGAGTATTGAGATGACGGCTGATGGAGGAAAGTGAAAGAAAGGACATGTTGTACCGACCCCTCCTAGTATGAGATAAGAGCAGGAGAAAAAAGAAGAAGTATAACTGGCAGCAGTTGTCCTTTCATCAAATTGAAATCAGATCTAATTTAACATAACAATAATTTACTAAGCTTATACCTTACCCAGTGTTTTCATTTATTGTCACGTAAAGTTCTCATAATTTTCTCATGTTTATATAACATGAGAAAATGAGCACAATCCTGAGCCACCTGCATTCATGAACTTCCCACACAGGTCGTCCAACAGGTCTACTTTCGTAAAGATAAAATCTATAACTTTCTATGTTTAGCACGATAACCTTAACTGCATTGCAGTAACCATAAGCGAACATTTTTTAACATATTAGGTGTACTTTAAGTAACGTAACAGCTTATACATGTCCCACTGCTGAGTAAAGGCCTCCTCTATACAGAGGGTATCAGGGCATAGTCCACCACGCGGCCCCACTGCGGATTGGCAGACTTCACATATCTTCGAAAAATATTTTTTTTTATTATTTCGAAAATATGCAGGTTTCCTCACGATGTTTTCCTTCACCGCGGAGCACGTGATAAGTCAGCACTTAAATTTAAAAACTTCATTGGTGCCGGCACCGGGGATCGAACTCAGGTTGCTCGAGTATATTGTAATAAAGGCGAGCGCCCGGACACTGAGCTATCACGGTACGTTAAGTGGTAAACTAAAAAGAGTACCAGGAACTTCAAATGTAGTATTATGTGTATCAGTATGAGCTTGATAGTATGCGTTTTCTATACGTAATTTCAAACCAACTAAAACAAATAAAGTTTTAATAATCAATAATAATTTTGAAAGAATTTATACTTTTTTTTTGAGTTCATCTTGTTAAATAGCAAAACTTATTGTACAGGGTTAAAACCCATTAACATAAACTAATTTAGGAACACAACGTAGCACTAACGAAGCTGATGGACAACGATTGTCTTGGAGCAAGTAATTGTTCTCGTACCGGTTCGTGTGTGAGTCGTATAATGAACACGCTCTATCAAATTTGATTACGTGTGAATTGTTTCCGAAAAATTATTTGAATGGGCATCGAAAAGCAGTTAATATACCCGTCTATTTCCCCCCGTCTCGCCGCCGTGTTTTTACGCATCGCACACATTACATTTCTACTCAACTCAGCGGATTCCATATCTCACACGAGAGGTTTTGACAAGAATCAAGTAACAATGGCGAGCATGGATCGTGGCACGTAAAATTAGACACACTTATCTCACACTTTGAGGAGTCATCAACTACCTTTACCTTTAGTTTTAAGTGTAATTTAATTAATTAAAATAAACAATTTATAAGAAAATTTGCAGATAAACAAATTTTGTTTTCACGCACAAATGTTCACGAACGAATGTACTGTAGATATTACAGACCCATGAGTTTCAATCAATTTCTGAACAGCGTTGAATGCGTAAAATCGACATAATTTCTCCAATGATAAAAGCGATGATACGAGTACTCCCAATAATAAAAATGATAATATCCCTAACGGATCTTTCCCTGTATGGTTGAAGGATAAGTTATAATATACTATATACATATATTGTCAGTAATTTTTCCGTTATGATATGTTTGTGTTTCATCCGTATTTAATTTTGAATGTCATGCATGCGTGTAGCTGAATGCCAATTTATTTATAAAGCATCCGTAGAAAACCAGTACTTTCTTCCCCAAATTAACATTTCTTTATTTCTTTTCTCAAACTACGTACAAAAAACTATTACAAGTGTGTCGAGTACGTTCCAAGGAGTATAAAGTAGGCGATTATGTCTTACTGAAACCATCTTTGGTTACGAAAAGCTTTATCGATCTATGGAGATGTGTACAAAGTTGTCTTCAATACATGGTATAAAACAAAGTCGTCCCGCTGTCTGTCTGTCCCTATGTATGCTTAGATCTTTAAAACGGATCTTGATGCGGTTTTTACTAGATAGAGTGATTCAAGAAGAAGGTTTATATGTATAATACATTGTACTCGTGCGAAGCCGGGGCGGGTCGCTAGTTGCTTATGAACAGAAATCACGTGAGATTTCGCTATGAGGCAGTTAAAAGTTCCCGATTTACCCCTAAGTAATTTAATAATGTACATTTTTTTATTTAATGATTAATTGAAAATAACCTTTTTATTTAATGATAAAAACGATGACTTCTATATTAACTAATAGTAATCTATATCTATAAGTAATACTGACCTCTCCGTTTGTACTCTATGATACAAATAGTGATTGGCTGAGAAAACGCTCTCTACATATTTATAATTTAAAAAAAAAACAATCTCTCGGAAAAATTACCCATCGTAAAATCGTAAAATCTGGTTCTTCCCGAACAATATCTACAAAAAGACAATCGAAATTTGACCCTCAAACGTGCTCGTTTTACAAATTTTTACACGAAAATAAGATCGGTATTAAGCCTATAAACAGAGCATGCTGGACTGCAAGTTCAGTGGCGGAGATGGACTTGTGCGTCAAAGGGAGGGCCGTCGTACCCGTTCAAGTTTAGTTGGAGAGTTTGTTCGGCAACAAGAGAGACAGGCGCCGCGCCTGTTTCGTTTTATAAATAACTAGCGACCTGCCCCGGCTTCGCACTGGTGCAATGAATTATACTTATAAATCTTCCTCGTGAGTCACTCTATCTAGTAAAATAAACCACATTAAGATCCGTTGCGAAGTTTTAAAGATATAAGCATACATAAGGACAGACAGACAACGGGGCAACTTTGTTTTATACTATGTAGTGATAGTGATATCGGCGTTTTACTCGAATCCTGAAACCTAGTTTGTGATTATACCAATAATCGAGTAATCAAACGGATTAATTTATCGCTTGTAGCAATTAATAGATCATTGTTTTTTTTAGAACTTTCGGTTTGTAAAATTGAAAAGTATTAAATTGTGGAATTTACTTTTATCATATTATTGCGGTACTTCATCAGCATAAATCTTGGAACAGAAATGAACTGAAAACGTTAATACCCATTATATTTTTTTACATGTTATGTGCTTAACAACAAACGTGTTTCAGGAAAAGAATAGTAATACGTTTCAGGAAAAGAATAGTATTCTTTTCCTGAAACGTATTTTTTTTACTCTTAATCGAAACATCCTCAGAGAGAACCGATTACACGCTGTGATAAGACGCTGCCGATTTTTTTAAATATTTCGTTTGACATGTTTTTATAATACTTGTATTCTCTAAAAAAATTCCAATAACAACAATCCAAAGGCATGAGAGCAGACGTATAAGAATTATCCATTTATTTATCTCGTAAGTAGCTTTAATTATAACCGAATACTCATTCACATTCTGTTTGCTATCCAAAAATGTTTTGCTAAAAGCTGGAATGACCTCTTCTTATGACCATTTAAATTCGTTGCAAAGACTAATGCAATCATAAAATATCGGTAATATCTAAAATGACAATAATTTTACGTATATTCTCATCGTGAATTCACAATAAGTGGCTAAAACCGTACAGTCTAGTACAGAGCCGTGTGCAATCAATCAAAATTTCCATAAGTCATCTCGAACGTTCGTCCACACCGCAGGGAGCTTGTGCGATATTGTAAAGTGCTTAGTTACGAATCTCAATCGCAGGATGGAAAGCGGCTGAATTGGGATTTGGAGTGCTTTTGTTGATTAGTTAGTTACCTCCCTTGCTTAATGTGTTATACTTTCATCGCTGCCAAGCGAAAATTAATATCTCCAATATTTATGTACATATTATTCTTAGTGAATAATATTATAAATATTCATTTATTAAACGACTTAATAGTGTACCTTGGTTTCGCCGAGTATGCAATGCAAAGCCGATTAAATATTTATGAGACAACAATATTATTGGTCACTAAATGAAAGCTCATTAACACTGATTGAATTATGCGTTAATCCCTTTGTTCCTTTCACCACTTTTTATTGTTTTAAATTTAGATTTTCGAATTCTAGGTAAAAAAGGGTTTAGTGGAGACAATGCTATAACACTGCAGAGTGTATAAATATATATATATTAATAATTAATAAGCAAATATATATAAAAGTGCTAAGGCACTCACTAACCAGAATGATTATTTTTTTAATCTATGTCTATAAATATGAATTGCTTCTTTAGATACAAATAAACAGGTATTTTATTGATTAATCAATTAAGTCATATTACTTCAAAAGCCAAATTATTTTTATAAATGGTAAATAAAATAATACACAGTAATTCTATATAAATTACGGTTGTACATATACAGCGTGTCGTTACCATCGCGACAATAAATGAAGACACGTCTAACGTTACTTGCCAATAATCATAAAAAAATATTAACGTTAAACAAAGTCCATAATTTAAAAAAAATATATCATTCATATGCTTTGTGACCTTTACAAATGAACTTTATAGGTATATATAGGCTTTTATAGGTAAGGATGTTCTAAAATTCTTTGTTTTAGAAAATTTAATAACTCTGTCAATATTGATGTTTAAAAAATTTTAATGTTTAATACAACTTCAAAAAGTTATCCCCTATATGTGTGTTCATTTATTGTCGCGATGGTAACGACACGCTGTATATTTGTAATACGTACATACTTTAATATATAAAAATTGCGTATAATTTTCAGCTTTAATAGCACATGGTTCATCCTATTCCAGATGGAGACCCCTATATTATGACCAAAGTGATTTTCATTAATAAATGATTTAACTACATACTTTCAAGATCTTAAATATAACAACAACGAAAATGATGTAATTTTTAATAGACAGCAAATGTTTGTGTAGATTCTACTTGCGAATATAACTACGTATTTGACGTCAGCCTTAAAAATTCAACCTTATGAATATGCATGAATAATACATACTACATATAGTATGTATTATATAGGGATGCAACGAACTGACTGCGCACACCATTTATGGCCCGCAAACGCTTCACGGTACCTTCTTCCTTCTCTTTGACATTCACGTGCATTTTTCTGCTAAACAAAAAATAATCGTAGCTGCGATTTGCTAACTATAAAATTGTTCAATTGTTCCGCGTGGTTTTCTATGAAGAATGTAGATCGGTAAAATTCAATTATTTTAAAATTCAATTATTCTTAAGAAAGAAGAGTAAGAAGCTCAATACTTAATAAGAAGCAAGTATAAGTTTTATAATAATTAGGGATAGAAGACAAAAGTGCTTAAGTTACATGTAGCTTCATAATATATAACCCATAATTTCATATAAATCCAGTGTTTCGAAAACATAAGAAACACTCTGTTTTTTGTAGTTTTTTTTTTGTTGTGTGTTTATTTTTGTGTATTTGAGCCAACGAAACTAAAAACACCAGTAATAAACAGAACTATACAAAAACCAGCTTATTATAACTGATATACATTCATGTTTCCCTTATCACGGGATATCGGTGCCAAATACGACAAACAGTATACCTATCAACACACCCCGAACAAAAGTTTTAAGGCAAAGAACACTCAATGGTCGTACACGAATCTGCAACCCTGATTAATAAGTTTATGTACCAGTGAATAAACCGCTATTGACTTCCCCTTTTGACATCGGAAACTTAAAAAGTGCTAAAGAAAGCGATAAAACCGCAAAGTTTCCCGCTTCAATCGATGTTGAGGGTAAACGAGCAAGGTCATTTTAATACTTTGTCTGTATAGGGCAATGTAAAAGTTTAGTTGGTATTTCGATAAAGTAAGAAACTTTCTTCCATTTGAAGACAAAGTTGTTAAAAAATTGCTGGGTCCAATATGTACGAGCACTTACGATCATTTACGGGTTTAGTAAGAAATGTATCTTACATTTCTTACTTTAAGGTAACTTTCATCCACATCCAAAACTTCGGTTTCGGTAACACCTACTTTTTGTAATATCTTATCATCAGCAATTAAAAATATTACATAGTGTTTAATGTCATGCTTATTTATATGTAATAAAAAGTATACATATATTTATGAACATAAATGTTTCATTTCACCTACATATCCATTTTGAATCTGAAAATAATTGCCATCTCGCCTCGGCAACTACTACGGGCATCAGAAAAGTGTAATTTCCTTTAAAATTTGCCGTAAATCTCATATATTTTTTATTTTTCAAGTACAATATCTACTTGGGTTCAATCAACATGCCCGGGTATTGACTTGGGGTTACGCTCTCCAGCAAGTTTCTGTAATCACGCTAAACATAACAAGATCATAGATCTGTAATAAGACCATAGATCATTCATCCTCCCACATATATCTTGGACGAACAAACCGTCGATGACCGTTCATTCATCAGAGGCATGGGCGCGTATTTCAACGATCTCCATTTCGCGTATTTTACAGATTCATTTAACATAGCAAAATTATCGATTTTATCTCGCCGATCATATAAACATAAAGTTGGCATTTCCTCATTAGGTATAATGGCCATAACAAACATAATAAAGTCCACATTATTAGAGCGGTTGTTTTGATTTTTGATCTGTTACATTTATAAATCCGAATGAGTAATAAGTTTAAAAAAAATGTAAAACTGCACTTATCATTTTTGAAAGCTTTTTAATTGACTTATTGCTGCGGCTGGTGAAAAGAGGACTGGTTCTTTTCTCGCTCAATGATTAAACATAGTTGTTCAGCAAGGAAATGCAACTTTCGTTCTTGGGGCCATGTTTCGTAGACTAGGATCGATAGATAACATGTAATTTAGTTATCATTTTATTGAGGTAATGTTTGACATTGTTTTTTTTTTAATTGTAGTATATTAAATAAAATGTGTATAATAAATAAAATGTACAGTCAATTTCCTTAAGATATTTCTCGTGGATAACAATTAAAATGAGTAATATAATTTTATTTTAAATCAAGAATTTTGACAATTCCAAACTTGTCACTTTCCATTAGGGCGGATTAAAATTCAAGTAGCGTTATTTCTACCAGTGGGTTCGATATCATTAGCCATAATTACATATGAATATATTAATAACACGTAATTATAATACATAGGCAACTATAATAGACATGTAGATATAATAAAAACACAATATTTTAGGAAATACCCTATAAATCTGCTTCAGTATGTCTTAAGAATGAACGGAGTTAGTGTTTTCATGATAAAGTAACGTCGTTGTGAGATTTTAACGAGCTACATTCGAGTGATGACTTGAGCGATCTGGTTTATTGACATCATAAAATCTTTACAAAACAGAAACAATTTTACAAATATTTTGTTTTTGTTAACATATTTATGTTCTATTGCATTCGTTATTTATTCAAACGTAATGAAATTTTATAAGAAACCCATAAAAAATCCATGTTTCCCGTGGTTTTGTCCATTTCTAAATCCATTTACAAGTGCGATCACTAAGTTATCTCGAATAACAGTTAGTACAAGTAGATTAATACGTTTTTTTTAAAGATATTTTATAAGCATTTACTTTTATTAAATTTTAAATTATTGAATTGATTATAATACCACCACTTCATTAAGCCACCAGCAAGAGTCATGTCTCAGTTAAAATAAGTGATTCCTTGCTACCGAACACATCTAAACTGATTTAAGTCTAAAATTAAATCTAGAAGCTTTACCTTTAATAAAAGATTACACATGTCAATTCTGGTGAGTGAAGATGCCACGAAAGCGTTAGGGAAAAAATTATTTAATTATTCTGACTATCATGTCATCATCATCATTTCCTCATGTTTAACTCCACTGCTGAACATAGACCTCCCCGACGCTCCATAGGCCGCTTAGTGAGTGAAGGGCCATATCTTAGTTCCGTAGATCTTCTGGTAACTGGCACCACACATTAGTTGAAGACTTTGGTCTTCAAACATTATGGGATATCAGACGAGAAGATATGTTTCCCGAACTTCTCGTTCGCCGTTCTCTGCGTTAAGTTGGATTTAGCTTACCGGACTAACTGTCCTAGGTAAACGTAATCGTCAACAACTAAGAGCCCAGTGCTTTCAGTATAGGCGTGACATGGACATGACCTTCGTCTTGTCCATGTTCATCTTATGGCACACCCACTTGGAGACACTGTTGAGGTCATTGTTGTACCATGGTCCTGTTGCCGAGGCCACCGGATGTTGCCTATCCCTTAGTCGCATCTTACGGCACCCACGAGATGAGATGAGGTGGCTTATTCTTACGCCGTTACCACACGGCATGACTTCAGACGGTACTCAATTTTACCCTTATTTTTTACTATACATATTTCAAAAATAAAATATAATGATAAAGACAATTGTATACATAAGACGGTATTAATTACATAGTATGTCCAAGTTCTGTCAAGTACTTTTGGTCATCATTATCATCATCGTCATCCTCCTGCCCTTATCTCACCTAGGAATCAGTTCTATTACTCGTCCAACGCACCAACAGAAATATTAGATGACAACGAATTCTCACAATATCTGATATTATACATTTACGTTATACAAGTGTATGGGAATAGATACCACCTTAATGAATTCAGTTTTGAAACTACTTTCAATTGACAATACCGTCTTACGAACTCAATGTCATCAAATTGTAAGCTATAAAGGCTATAAAGTCATAGAATAAATGGGATGGTGTTCTCTAGAATGTGCAACTAACCATTTAGAAGCGGCTTTAACACGGTGCAGTGGCATATGCCCCAGGCAGGAATCTCGTTTATAGGCAACGTGAGACCTCTGCTTCATTATATTTACGACACCTGCATGGCACATAATTGTGTACGAAAATATTATCATTGTGATACCATTTTACTAACAATATCCAGTTTTATGGAATAAAATGCAAGAATCTGTATCATTCCTTTTAAATATATCATCACCCTCACATCATTTTAGTCATGTATTTATTAGGTGACTCTACTCTTTTAAAGCGGTTAAGTAATGTAAGCTGCGCTTATTTTATAACATTTTATGCATTTGTGGGAATAAAAGTCTAACCCAGTAAAAATCTTAAAATATACGTATACAGTAAAGTCTAATATAAAAAATATATTTTCACTTTCCCACGACTCAGTACACATCACTAGTGCTTTATGCTTCTAACAAATAAACGAAATATCTAGTATAAACAAACATTTATGAATTTTTCTCTTAACTATAGTTTTTACAGGTAATATTATTATTTATTTCGTTTATTGTTTATTTATTCATGTTATATACAATATTTCCACATTAAGATTGGAGTACTTGATAATAAACTGCTACAGCAAATTTAGTATCTAAAAATATTTTACGTATGCATAAACATTCTATATACAGAACGTACATGCACGAGTAAAAATGTTTTTGTGTTAAGGGGAACGAAAATATTTTGGTGATATATCTTTCAAATTTCTTGGAACGCTCTCGCACACTTCCGCGACCTTGCCAGCTCCGGCCGCCTTAGCAAGCCCCTCGGTGAGTAACTCCCCTCTCCTCCTGGTTAGGCACGCTGGAACATTCAGCGCGCCCTACCTCGAGTTTGCTGAACAGAGGCCACGGGAGCTGAGAGAGCTAGTTAGCAGAACGCTTGAAAATAATATAAGTAAGAAAATATTGATTAGAAAACTGTGACGTTCGTATTTTCCTATCTTTAAGCATCTTTTTTGCTTCCGCGTTGCATAGATATTAAATAATTTAAATGATTATACTAAATCAAAATTTTTGAGCAATAAATTTAATTTTAAACGATATATGCTTTCCTTCTACTTAGAGTCGTAACTGCATGAAAGATAAGTGTCCTAGAAACTTACGAGTAGCTAGGTGCTTTTAGAAACTCTGCTGCAAACGCGCTACTTAAGTATGCTTATGTTTTCTTCAATATGCAGAAATAAAAAAATAAGCTGATAATATAAATCAATCACCATGCTTAATTAAACTAAGGTATTCCTACATTCTGATTATACATCATTTAATGTAATGTTCATAATCCACATAATTATTAGACGGTTGCTTACGGTCATGAAATTCGTAATAGATAATCCTTGTGAATTAGATTCATGCACTAAAAAACTTTTACTTAAATTAGCGTATTAACATGTAGTTTTAGTGGGTACGAACCCTACATAACTCTCTCTTCCCCCAGGTGACAGGGTGTAAAAGTGGGTTGGGAGATTGCTGACCATGGCTTGCTACCTGGGCTGCGGTTACACAGCAGTAGGAAAGCAGCTACGTCTAGCGGGGCAACAAAGTCCACTCAAGTTTTAACTACGATTCCAGCCGGAACAAGTGCGCCATCAGAAGGAACAACTTTGCTTCCAAGAATAAGAGCGAAGAAGTAATGAGTTCAGTCACAACAAATCATTATATCACTTGTTTTTATTATACGTACTAGCGGCCCGCCCCGGCTTCGCACGGGTATTTAACAAAATTTTTAAAAGTAAAAATTATCATACACACTCACAAAACCTTCCGAATATATCGTCTTTGGGGAATAATTTTATGAATTTCTTCATCTTTTAATGAAATACCCTTGAAATTAAGTCACTTAAAAATGACAAATAAGTCTGGTCTCCCATAGCTTCGGACACAAATCATCGCATCTTTGGTTTTTTTGTTGACCGATGTCTAATGATCCGATGTTTGATGAGCCAGTGTCTTGATTTAAAGCGTCTCTAAGATGAATGTTTCATCAGCCCTCAGTCTCTGGTGATTACGACATCATATTTAATTAAATCTTTCTGATATCTGTTTGCCATCATATCGACAATGTATTGAATAAAAACCGGCCAAGTGCGAGTCAGACTCGCACACGAAGGGTTCCGTACCGACCTCACAGAAGACCAGCGTAAAATAGAAGTGTTATACTTCTACGTTTCGTCTGGAGATAGAGGTAGCCGGGGCCCACTTTATTTAAAGGTAGCAACTTCTTTTTCAACCCTACAGGTGTTACAAATGTCCATGGGCGGCGGTTATTACTTAACATCAGGTGAACCGCCAGCTCGTTTGACACTCTATCACTCTATCACCATTAAAAAAATCATGTTTTATTATCTTTATTCAATATAGAAGTATAGAAGTATTACACTTACATATTGTCAAAAACACTACTACTGTCAACATTGTCTATAAAAACGACAAAAAAATGATGTCTGTTTTATGGGAGCTCCACTTATTTACATTTTTTTGTTTTTTGGTATTTTTTGTTGTAGCGGCAACAGAAATTCATCGTTTGTGAAAATTTCAACTGTCTTACTATCACGATTCATGAGATACAGCCTGGTGACATATGGACAGACATACGTACATACAGACGTACAGCGGAGTCTTCGTAATAGAGTGCCGTTTTACCCTTTGGGTACGGAACCCTAATAGGTCCCAGTAATAATGCAATGGCTTAAAACAGGTAGCTCTAACCATCAACCTAAATGCATACTTGCATGCATGTCACAGTTTTGTTACGCACAGTACCTTCCTGAGCAATAGTCAAATATTAACCGTCTTCTCCTATTACGACCATTGAGGGATACTTTTATGGATCATACAATCGGTGTAACTCAGACACCCTTTTAAGTTGGCCGTGTCTACCATGCAACACTATATCTCTGGGGCCTTGTTAAGATGCCGACCCAAAGGGTAAAACGGGACCTTATTACTAAGACACCGCTGTCTGTTTGTCCCTTTGTCAACAGGCTGTATCTCATGAACCATGATAGTTACACAGTTGAAATTTGATCTGGGTATTTGTTTCTCAGGGAGGGTTGACGTCAAGCAGGCGGCTGGTTGTAAAAATATAGCCAAAACCGCTTACATCATTATTCATGTTGTGCCGACCCCACCTAGATGGGAAAGGGTCAGGAGGATAATGATAACTTGTATACTTGTCCCTCTATTTTAAAAGTTCGCGTCAAACGAAGTCATTTGAAAAAGGCTATTGTACTTTCGGATTTTGGTTAAAAATGTCCTGATAGTGAATGATTATTTGTAAAAAGATTTTTTTATTGGTTGTGGCGGCTCCTCAATATTAGGGAGACTACCTTTTCTAGCTGTGATTCTAGAAAAGGTAGTCTCACATACCATTTGGTTCATGGACCCATTTTTGGCAGAACACCTAGAGCAGATCTTATTAGTGGCTACGATTTGGACGGAAGACTGTTGAGCAAAATGCATGAAAGCTGATCTGTTACTGTGAGCTAAAACTCGATTACGAACTCTATTCGTTGACTTTTGTTATCTTTCTCTCTAATCTCGTGTACGTTGGGAACGCTCAGACCTCGATTCCCTAGTTTGAATTTGTATATTTATATAAGTATACTCTTCAAGCCATTGCAAACACTCTACTTGACTATCTCCGACTTGTAAGACGATTTTCAGTTTCCGGTAAAGATTCTTCTTCATTATGACGTATTTTTAATACCTGGGAACTATTTCTAGAAAGCTGAGATCTTGATCTTTTAGGCATTTTAAAATGATAAAAAAGTTTAACTTCTTTAGTATTTAATAATATGCTAACTGTTGAACAGGAATTACCAGTATAAATGTTATTTAAAAATTATAAGAACTACTAAGTCAGTCACTAAGCTGGATAGTTAAATTACAATATACTAACATTTTTAAACTTGCAATATGTAAGGACTGGAATGTCCGAATTTAATAATTCAAATAGAAGTTCAAAGTTTTATAAAGATATTGAAACAGTCTTAAATATGAAGTAATTTATTTTTATAAAGATGAATACCAAAATATAAATAAACAGCCTTTGTTAGCGGCGGCATTTCAATCAATATTTTAAAATAAAAAAACACTTATTGTGGCATAACTATAAGAGACATATGCTGTCGCGACACTTTTTGTAAATAATGATGTGGTCTGCAAAGTCGTACTACATTGTTTTATTCTATCGTCAATAGTTTTCGCAGCGCACGTGATGTAAAGAATATTTTAGGTAATTTTTGTACACCTTGAGTAACATTATTGGAGTTTTAGTAAGGATCCCTAATTTTTTTAAATATAATATAGCCTATGTCAAGTAGGGATAATGTAGCTTCTCAACAGTGAAAGAATTTTTCAAATCGGTTCGGTAGTTTCAGAGCCTATTCAATACATACAAACAATCAAATCTTTCCTCTTTATAATATAGAAGATTAAAGCACTGTTTGTGATTCCGTGTGTAGTGCATTTTTAATTTATAATTAATCGTTGGTTTTCTTTCGATGACTAAATTATCATCGGTCGGAAGCCTTAGAAATATATTTTTAAAGTTCCCAAATTAACTTGTCTAGACTTGAAAAGAAGGAAAACGGTATTTGGAGAACATAAGTAAACATTGCGTACAGTTAAAAATAAATTATGTATTTTAACAAATAAAGTACTTGTTTCAGCAAAAACCGTGAATCTATATTCATCTGAGATGCTATTTTTACATTGCTTAAAAGGAAAGTCTTGATTTCTTTATTTTGTCAAGAACTTAAATTAGAACAGTACAATATTTTTAACTTAACTGAACACAGTTTTTCTTGATATTATCCACCTTTTGCGGTTTGAAATAAATATATCAAAACCAATAAAATGTAATGATGTAGATTAATGGTTTTTTTTTTGTTTTGGGAATAAAAAATGAGAAATATAACTCTGATCTAATTCCATTTTTTCGCTGAAAATATTTCTCAAACTTCCAGTATCTTCTGAAAATGTTTCGTTAAAAGGCATGCCTAAAAACGGATTATCGTAAATGTTATCACAGCCAGTTTATGTCAGAACATTAATAATTAAAACAACTTTTTTTTATAAGTTTATGTTAAATTTATTAACAATTTAACAGAACGATAGTATTATTTAAAAGGTATATTAAGAATACTATTCTTACAAAAGTCTTAGGACCATATAACCATTTATTACTTCAAGAATGTAGGTTATATATGTATCGGTATTTTTATGTAACTTTTACAGAATTCATGAAAGTGTTCAAAGACGATTACTTCCTGAGAGCTGTCAAGATTCATAGGGGGAAAGAAGAAACAAATTTACATAAAAATCATTATATGAATCATTATAATGTACATTTAAAGGTATAAAAACCTTAGTATAAGGCTTCCTACAACCTTAGCACAAAGCTATTCATGAACTAATAAGCACATTAAAAATTTACTATGTTTAATAAATAAAATTAATGAATGTAATCTGTAAAAAAGAAAAAAAATACATAAATAAAAAAGTAAATAGGCAGAGGCCGGCAAAAAATAAGTTCTGCACAATTAAATAGTTAAATCACTACATAGTATAAAACTAAGTCGTCCCGATGTCTGTCTGTCCCTATGTATGCTTATATCTTTAAAACTATGCAACGGATCTTGATGCTGTTTTTTTATTAGATAGAGTGATTCAAGAGAAAGGTTTGTTGTATAAAACATTGCACCCGTACGAAGTCGGGGCGGGTCGCTAGTAGTTAATAGGTTACAACGATTAAACTAAATATCAAGCGCAAGCCCTATTTTGCAAGCTATTATTCCCTTGACGGAGTCAAACCATTTTTCAGTAAGCCTCTAAACCACGAGGTAATAATGCCTCGTGATTATTTCAGCATCTTTCCACGAGGAGCAATGATTTTGCTGATCTTTATCATTTATTTATTTCTACCACTTTCAAGACCTCTCATCCAGGAATTTTAATACTTTAAATATGTCAAGTCAATTAGATACCTAATCCAATATAAATAGTGTAACTTTACACAATTTTATAATATAATAGCTGACCCGGCAAACGTTGTTTTGACATATAAATTATTTTTAGGGTAGAAAATAAAGTCACCCTTATCATTTAGAGGGATGAAAAATAGATGTTGTCCGATTCTCCACCCTGGCCGATATGCACACAATTGAAAATTGGTCGAGCCGTTTCGGAGGAGTTCAATTACAAACACCGTGACACGAGAATTTTATATATTAGATAATAAAGAGTCAAAAGTAATTTTTCATCTCACAACCTTATGGTACGTTTTTATTAAAATAAAAAATCAGTTATAAAATGTGTAATAAGGTATTTAACGTGGCAGCTTACACTGCTAAATGTTAAATTTCGCTAGTTCAATGTAAGTGGTCTAAATCAACATGAAAGTGAGCCCGCAGTACAGTAATTACACTGAAAGCTCGCTACATTTATAACTTCATTTTAACTAACAATTTCTGAGTAATACGAACAACATTTTCGGTTTTCACATTGGGTTTTTTTGGTGCAATTTCGGTCTGTTAATATTTTTATTCAAGCTGATATTTAATTAAAAAAGATATTTTAGGTGCCGAAATACATTATAAAGTAGAAGTATAACTTCATCATTATTACGCGGCTGTACTTGTAACTCCTTCGTTTTAAATATTCAACTTTATTGATATAGTTTTGATCGAATCACAGGAGATTTTTTGTGTGGTAGGGCCACGCAACACCTTCGTCTGTTGCAAGATAGAGCAGGTCCAGCCGGGTAACCTGAGGGGTAATCGAACCCATGACCCTCAATATCTTAGCAAAGGCGCCATCGAGTTAACTATACTATCCATAAAATGAAAAATTTGTTTTAGCCGAAAGAACAGTAATAACTGCGGAAAATAACCGTAGAGGAACTCATTATTGTACATATGTCCTCGGGGCAAGAAAGGTAATTACAAAGCAAATAAATTATTCGTCACCCATTCAGTAGTAATACACCCTGAATTTCTAATATATAGCGAATATTTAAAAGGCCGTAAGCCCTTATTTTTATTTATTATATATTTAAATAAAACCGGCCAAGTGTGACTTGGACTCGCGCGCGAATGGGTCCGTGCCATTATTTTTAAAACAGTCCAGCAATTTAATACAGTTGAATAGAATATATAAATGAAATTTAGTGTGTGCGTAGTTTCGGGGGCGAAAATCGATCTAGCTAGGTTTCATTTTTAGAAAATGTTTTTTTTTATGCGAAAATTTGTCAAACGAGCAGACGTTTCACCTGATGTTACCGCCGCCTGGTGGACATCTGCCACACCCAAGGGTTACAGATGCGTAGACAACCTTTTAAAAATTATGCTCCGGCTACCTCACTCACCAGACGAAACGCGAAAGTATTTGTCATACTACACTTTACGCGGGTCTTCTGTGAGGTCATGGTACTTACCCGGACGGGCCTGCCCATACGTGCAACAGCCGAGGCTGCTGCATGGCCCTTCCACCGAAAATGTCCTTTTATCCCTGTTTTCAGTGAATGAAAAATACGAATACGACGGTAAATTTCGAAAAAAAAAAATGTTATATACGGCCGCGATTTGTGTCACGATCATTTACACACTCATTTTTTTACTTTTTTTTTCTATAATAGATCATTGCTTTCTATATTTTTTATTTTTTTTATTTCGTAAATACACGATTTACCAAAAAAAACGAACAAAACTCGGTCCTCCAGTTACTATACTTTATTGCACACAATGAAATACAAAGAAAACAAGATACAGGAAACATTGTGTAGATACAGGCGGCCTTAATGCTAAGGTAGCAATTTCTTCCAGGTAACCTAAAATTATACTTACAGACTTGAAACTTGGAACACATCTAAAAATTTCTACATCAAGTTTATTGTAATTATGTATCTTCATTTACTTGTTTACTGTTTTGTCCACCACACCTATATCTTTTTAAGAAAATAATAATAGGTGATCATTTAAAGCTCATACAAAGTTTACATACGTAGGTAGCCTTTTGGAAATTCTTAAAAAATGTATGTGTGTACTTATGTACGAACTTTATACCACTGTTATACTTTAAATATTGTAAATGGTTTTAGATAAATGAACAAAAACTTTCGGTTCTGCGGAATTCGAAATTACGTCTTTTGGTTTCGCGCACAGAAGTAAACACTTCTTTAGCGTAAAAATAGAAAAAAGAACCGAAAATTTTGTCCCCTGTGCCAGTAGAAAAATACTTTAAATTGATAACGGACTAATTAAATAACTTGGAGTTAAGGGTAAACATCAAAAAGCTGTTATTGGTTACCATGTAAAACCGTAAAGTTGTTGGCATTGTGATGAAATAAATCATGTCATTTTTTGGCTGTTGGTGTGCGCATGCATCGTAAAAATTTTACACCAAACGCCTAAAAAAGTATAACATAAAAAAACTGTATTGACAGTTTAAACATAAAATTTGAAAATTTCGTAAATACCAACTCAATCCCTAGTTGATAGTAATTTATTACTGTAATTTTGTCCCTCTTTTAGCTAGAGCTAACAGAATAAATTACGTTCCAAATAACAGTTCACTGTCTATTTACGGACCATTAGTGTAATTTTCGTAGCTTTCTTTTAAAAAGACATTTTTTCCTCCAATTAGAAACATAGAAGATGTCACTCTTCGTTAGTTACATTTTACGTATCCACGATTATACTATAAAGTCTGAACCTGTAAATGTGGGCACCTTTAAAAAAACCTGCCTGTATATACAATATACATACATAAAGATTATAGATTACATATCTTATCTCTACTATTTCAGTAAAGGATTATGAGTTGAATGGCGTGTTTCGCTTTCTTCATTTTTTCTCAATAAAATTATTCATGTCCCGCTGGTGGTTTTACAAACATAAAAATCACATAAACTACACCAAAACTCAAAACAACTACTAACAGAGCTCACTAACTCAAACTTTTGTTCCATGCCCAATCCCCACACGGCAACCTAAATCACTGTTATAATGAATATCGCGAATGTTATATAGAATTCAAACTAAATTACATAACTGTTATCACTGTGGGTTTCTGCTTAATCGAACATAATACTCGTGTATTTAGGCTTAGGTATAAATACTTTTTTTTTATGTGAAAAGTTGTCAAGCGAGTAGACCGTTCAACTGATGTTAAGTGAATACCCGCCGCCCATGGACATCCGCTACACCCGAGGGATGCAGATGCATTGACAACCTTTTGAAAATTGGGCTCCGGCTACCTCACTCATCAGACGAAACGCGAAAGTATTATACTTCCACTTTACACCGGTCTTCTGTGAGGTCGTGGTACTTACCCGGATGAGCCTGCCCATTCGTGCAATAGCCGAGGATGCAGTATAGCTCTACCACCGTCAAATAAATACTTCAATTTTTTTTTCTTTTTTCCTTAATTGAAGTCACTTCCCGGGAGACAAGAAATAAAAAGAGGGTTTAACTCATTTAAAATTTATTGAAATTGGACTAGCGTTGGACTCTTTATTTATCTTACTTTCTAATTAAAATCTGCAGATCTCGCCCAGTAAAAATTAAATTCGTTTTAGAATACTTAAACGGGATCTTTGTACGTTTTCTATAAAATTTTATTTGTTACTTGTCTTTTCTTCTATTTTTCACGTGTATTTTTATTATTCGCCTTTGAAGTATTTTTTGTAAGTTAATAACATAATAATTTTAACATTGCAATCCGTATTGCGTATTTTGCGAATTTTTATTTTTGCATTTTGCAACCTCATGAAAGAAAAAAATACTCTGGTTTAAGAAAAGACACTTGTGTCTGCAACGTAACTTCAGAAATTGTAATAACAGTATCCAAAAGCTTATCGGAATAAATTAGACTCTACGAAAACTGCTATTTCATTCTATAGTTGAAGAAATCGTATAGTAACATTATTAAATGAACTGCAACAGTTGTCCAATATTTTTTAATTTCAATAATTCAATATCTGTATCATTCCGCTTCGTGCTTCGACACGGAACGGACGTGACTCTGAGCCGGAGGGCCCATGCCAACCGACCCGGAAGCCATTTTGCAACCGTTGTTGCTACTTGGTGTGCACTGCTTGCCTCACGCTTATATTATTTCTTTTATCTCTTGGTGTGCACTGCTTGCCTCATCGCTGTCGTGTTTTTCGCGGTCTACGGTTAGGGAAGTCTCAAGCAAGAAGAGTGAAGAAAAGTTATAGAACCGTCGCGTCGACCTCCGCCGCCGCGATCGATCCTAACGCGCCTTCCGCGCAATCAATTTCGGCCCCTTTCCGCGCTGTCGTTCCCGACTCACAATCGGACGGCGGCTCAGACATGGAGGTCGAAACGACCCCTGCTAACAACGCGAACGCCGACGGCTTCACCGTCGTCAAATCGCGAAAAAAGGGCAAGAAACGCCCCGCTACCGACAGCGACCCCGAAAGCGAGGCCGCCCCGTCGAACCGTCCCACCGCGACGCCCGCCAAAAAGGCAGCCGCGTCTGCCCAGTCGGAACCGACATTCGCCTCCGAGCGAAAAATCAAGCCACCGCCGCCAATTATAATCCAAGAAAAGGCAAAGTGGCATCAGATATGTTCATGGTTCGAACGCCATAACATACGAGACCCCCGGTCCAAGAATACGCATATGGGTATCCACGTATACCTCGATTCTTCGGACGATTTCCGCCGCGTAACGAAATACTTGCGCGAAGATAAGGTAGGTTTCCACACCTACTCACTACCCGAAGAGCGTAAACTTCGTGTCGTAATTAAGGGCGTCCCAAAAGAGTCGGATGTCGATATGGCTAAGGTCGACATCCGCACTCAGGGATACCCTGTTCACGCCGTGCGTCGTCTCAGGCACCCTCGCACCCGTGTCCCTATGGACATGGTCATGGTGGAACTTGACCCTACCCCGGAAGGTAAGGCCATTTTCAATCTTAAGAGAGGGTCTGTGGGCTCAGTGACTTAGTCATCGAGCCCCCACGTAAATCAGGTGTTGTGGCACAGTGCCACAACTGTCAACATTTTGGCCACACGGCCAATAACTGCTTTGCTCACCCAAGGTGCGTCAAATGCACCGGTGACCACGGCACAACCGAGTGCACGAGGCCGAAAGATTGCGCAGATCCACCGGACTGCGTAAACTGTCACACTACCGGATATCCGGCTAGTTATAGAGGCTGCGCTAAGGCCCCGAAAACTCCCGCGAGAAAATCTCCCGCGAAGTCTACGTTGCCCAAACCCGCGCCCGTTAAATACATTCCCGCGCCCGTACCCGTCACAAACGCCTGGGCGAAACCCCAGGTGGCCGCGCAGGTAACCGCGCCGGTCGCCTCACGACCGATCGCACAACAGCTGCCCGCCTCTCAAACGGCGCCGCGGCCGCAGGTGCAGCCAACTCCGTCAGTTTTCGCGGAAAACAAGGACGACCCATTCGCGCAAATCGCTAATATTTGCAGCTTACTTGATAAAATCAATAAGCAGGAACTCGCCGTATTGTCTGCTAAAATAGCGGCCGCCACATCTGGCCACGAGCGTCTTAGGGCAATTAGCCAACACAAAACGCTTGTTGGCTTTTACGAGCCAACCGTAAAAAAACAATAGTCCGCGCAATAAAACCGCGCTCCGCCGCGTCGTTAATTAGACCCATAAAAACACCTTAATGGGAAGTACAACCGCAGGTAGAACAAAACCTCGGGCTCTGGTTGTTGCGTATTTCAACGCAAACGGCATAAAGGGTCAAAGGGATGAAATCGCGGAATTCCTTCGCGATTATAACGTAGATATTTTCCTAGTGCAAGAGACATTCTTGAAACCTAGTGTACGCGATCCCAGAATCGCAAATTACAATATTGTCCGCCACGACCGGTTAGCAAACCGTCTGGGAGGCACACTAATTATAAACGGTCCTTGCACTGTTGCCCGCTCGATATTCCAGAGCTAAGTCAAATAGAGGCATCCGCGTGTAGGTTAGCGCTCACCGGCCACAGGCCGCTTGTACTAGTCTCAGCCTACCTCTCGGGGAATAGAACCCTACTTCAAAGCGACCTAGATACGCTTCTTTAACTTAGGCCCTTCCGTGATAATTGCAGGAGATCTAAACTGCAAACACGGATCATGGGACACCAACAGCATCCCAAATAACAACGGAAAGCATCTCTTTAGCTTATCCGATAACCTAAATTTTAGTATAGTCGCTCCCGCGACTCCCACTAGGTATCCTACGGTGGACAACTACCAGCACGCGTCACCGAGTGTCTTAGACATAATGTTATTCAGGGAGGTCTGGCTCGACATCGAGTCGATAGAGACAATCCATGAACTAGACTCAGACCACAGGCCCGTCCTGTGTAAACTGGGCCAGAACGCCGGCGCGGTCCCTCCGACCAAATCCGTAGTGGACTGGCATCGTCTTGAGGTCAAACTTAAGACCTTGGACCCCCAGGACTTAGTAGACTTACCCGAGACGATAGCTACGTTCGATGACGCAAATCGAGCGATAGCGAGTCTCCGCGAAACTATTACTTCCGCAGTCGCAGACTCGGAACGGACGGTGAAACTGTCGGGCGACCGACGGTTTAACTTTCCGCCCGACCTGCGACTGCTAATTAGACAGAAAAATGCAGCCAAACGCGCCTTCGACCGATACCGATCGGAATCGAACCGAACCCTTCTTCGACGCCTTCAGCTAGAAGTCAAAGATCGTGTATCGGAACACCGACACACAACGTGGGACACTCTCCTAGAGGACATCGAGCCATCGCACACCGCCTACTGAATTCAGTGACCCCCGAAGAGGTCCAAGATATTATTAAAAATTTAAAACCAAAATCCGCCCCGGGCCCAGATAATATAAGTAATAAGATTCTCAAAGCTCTCCCTGGGCCGCTTATCAGTTTACTGGCGACAATTTTCAATACCCTTCTCTCCAGTTGCTCCTTCCCGGACGACTGGAAGCAAGCCACGGTTATCGGCATTCGCAAGCCGAATAAACCAGCCAATAAGCCCTCCAGCTATCGTCCCATCAGCCTCCTCAGTTGTCTGGGGAAGCTCTACGAGCGGCTTTTATTAAACAGGCTCAATTAACACGTGTTTACCAACGGCCTTCTGCCGGCGGAACAATTCGGCTTTCGAGCTAGACATTCCTGTCCCGATCAACTATTCCGCCTAACGGAACATATCCTAAAAGGCCTAAATCACCCTAAACATATTAGTACAGGGGCTCTTTTCTTCGATGTTGCAAAAGCATTCGACAAGGTCTGGCACAACGGCTTGCTTTACAAGCTGTACACACTCAAAGTGCCAGATAAGCTCGTGCACACCATCCGGGCCTTCCTGTCAAACCGCTCTTTTCGATATCGAGTTGAAGGCACCCTCTCCACAAGCCGCCGCCTCACGGCCAGCGTACCACAAGGCTCCTGCCTCTCACCTTTGCTCTTTACACTCTACACGAGCGATATACCTAAAGACCCCCACGTCAATCTCGCGCTTTTCGCGGATGACACGGCGGTCTTTTATTCAGACCGCAACCTTAGTCTACTAACCACTCGACTCCAAAGCGCCGCCGACCGCTTCGGCGACTGGTTCCGCAAATGGAGAATAGAAATAAATCCCGAAAAGAGTGTAGCTATTCACTTCACACGAAGTACTTATCCGTCACATCTTTATAATGGTCCTCGCCAATGCAGAAAGTTGGGGCAAATATCCCTTTATGGCCAACCGCTCCCCTGGGAGAAAAAGGTCAAATACTTAGGAGTCACTTTCGACTCGCGTATGTCATTTACTACGCACATTAATAACGTTCGTAATAGAGCCGCGTTCGGTTCCGGCCGGCTACACAATTTAACTAACGCCAAAAGTAAAATGCCCTTAAGGCACAAATTATTATTATATAAGACCTGCGTACGACCTATTATGTCCTACGCATGCATGATCTTCGCCCACACGCACCCTACTCGCTTGTACAAGCTGCAAATAGTACAAAATAAGTTCATCCGCCGTGCAACCGGTGTGCAGTGGTATCAACGCAACGTCGATCTGCACAGCGATTGCAGACTCCCGACGATTCGCGAATATTTTAAAGACCTGACCAAACGGTTCTTCGATAGAGCCGAACATCATCCCAACCCTCTGGTGGTAAGCGCTGTATGAGCTATCATCTATGTGTCTATCGATATAATTCAAAATATATTGACTAAAAACATTAGATTTTTAAATGAAAAAATGCTTAAAACTTACTTGTAATATTTACAATTACGATATACAGATTAACACTAAAATAATCAACATAAAGCCCTGTATGTCATATAGCTAAAATTTGTAATTTGTGGTTACTTACGAAGGCTAGTCACGCTTTTCATTATAATATCGATAAAACAAATTCTTAAAACAAAACCACCGAAAGCAATTTCCTTTTGCCTCGGTGGACTAAACGAAACACTTTTAACAAGCTCAATATTGAAGCCTCCCGAAAGATTTCTTAGAAAGTTAACAATGAGTTTTTATAAAATGTATAAATTAAGATAAAAACATGCATCAAGAATCCATTACTATCTTAAGACATTTTTTTATTTAATTGAAGGCTTAAAATGATAAACCTTGTTCGTTAAATCGCCTATGATTGCAACAAACTATATTTCTTAAATATATTTGTCCATATCAACATTTCCCCCTTCTTGACATATCAAATACTATGTAGGTGTGTACATATATACCTATGTATATATCTCCTATGTAATATTTGTCTCTATCTATTTATCTTAGTGTATGTACATGTACGTAATGTGCATATATTTTACATAAAACCATAGATATTTTTACTATTTAGCATTTGACCCCCTCGCCTCATTTATTTATTTGTCAGTAGACTGGCGTTCTCTAACCTAATGGTGTTAAGTCCGCCATTGTACGCAAAGACTATTGTGGGGAAAAAAGTAGTGTGTATTATGCAAAAAGTTTTTAAATAAATAATTTAAAAAACTCATCTAATAAACTTTAAAGAGGTGATAAACTACAAATTATAATTAAAACAAAAATAAAAAAAACAACAAAATGAAATGCAGTTTAGAAAATTAATCAATTTACCCTCTGCTTATACACAGTTTAGTATACTTAACCACGTTTCACGTTTTTTTCCATAGTACAAATAGTCAATAACAACTTTTTAATTAATAAACCGTGCGGGTAGAATAACTCGAGCACTATATTCAGATTTAATAAATTGACTCTCAAACTAGTACATACCGTTAAACTTATAAACCGTGCTTTTGATTTTAATTAACGATTATTTCAATTAGATATCCGAAGTATGCCATAAGGTTTTATGACGTAACTAAAAGAATGTGGTACGTTTATGATAAGTATATAAATGATCCTGTACTAATTAGCTTTCAGTTCATTTGATGTTTCCTCTTAAGGAACACTGTTTGCATTTGAAATCTTAAAAGAGTTAAATCAGAATAGAATGGAAACACATGTGATAGATAAATGCAATTGATAACAAGGTTAAACTTTATTACATGAATTTAACTTACTTTATTGGTGAATTTTGTGATATTATTATTAATCAATTAGTATTTTTCTATTTATTTGACAGGGTCACAATTAATAATTAACAGGTTTTAGGCCAAAGTAGCTTGAAATTAAATAATAAGAAAGATGTTTGACATCAAATAGTTTAATTAAATACATATTCACAGTAATTATCGATAATCGTAAAGATTTCGTTGTTTTACATAACTTTCTTCTCACAGCATATTAAATCAATGAAAAATTAAACTAAAACACTTTTAAGACAAAAACAAAACGACTCAGTGCCCAATTTATATCGAGAAATGTTCGAGGGTACTAGACGCGCGTTGTTCTGAAAGTAGAAGAGCACTAACTTTTAGATAAGAGCAATTATTTGTCAGAAGATGATAAGTTTACAAAAACGTATGTCTTTTATTCACTTCCATATGTGCTTACAAAAACTTAAGTAAAAATAGTTTAAATAAAGTGTTTTTCTATTTCTATGGTTTTATTTTCTTAACATTAAATATTGTTCTTTCCGTCAATATTACTTCATAATTTTATGAATTTATTTTGTCGCTACTTTGACTCGGCTCAGCATGTTGTTTTTAATAATGACTTTCGTCGATGCAGCCAAAATTACCCCTTAGTCCGAAAATGAGCAGACATGTTTATGTAAGCAGGCAAATAGATCTGACCAACATTCATTTATAGAAGATGAATAAGTGATATAAATGAACAACAAGAATCATACAGCTGAACCATAAATTCAAAATCAGAAAGCGAGGACCAGAGACTGCTTAAAAAAAGATTTTTTTTTGTACTGTAGTAATTCGTGTTATACTATTTTACTGTCAATTAATTATATATGTATGATGTACTATCAGTACATTTTGTAAATATTTTACAATAAATAGCGGGATCCTTTGGAGAATAAATCCGAAAATTCTAAGAGGTTATCCATTGATTTTTTTTTTTTAATTTTGACTAAATCTATGGGTGAAAAAAGAAGGAAATTTTAAATGGTCTTTACGAATGTAAAAAAAATGTTTTAAGCTTTCTCCTTTGATCGCAACAGAAAATTTACTTAGTTGTTTATTATTGAACAAAGTTGTAGTGCTCTTTCCTTTAAGAATATCTCTCTTATCATCAAGTGCGGACAGCATTATCATTATAGAACTTTACACAAAGTTTCTACCCATTTTTATTCTTTATAACAAAAACCACTTTTAAAAAAACATTCGCGTTTCTTGCTTGTTCGCTACATTTGTCGTTTTTTGTAATTTAGTCTTTTTATATTAATTCCTTGTATAAAATGTTAATTTAAATGCTTTATCTTTGAGCAATTTCTCTATAGTCAAACATTTGTAAGCCTGTATTCGTATAAAAAGTTTATACATTCAGTGCAAAGAAAAAATCAATTGAAAATTTAAATTAATTTACTGTAATAAATGTCTTGAAGTTAGCGGCGTCAATTTTCACATGAATAATACCACGTTTATATAAAAGATCAAGTGGCAATATGCCAAGTAAGATTGCTGTACGCTCACCATCATTCCATTGTAATACCACCGCGACTAGGCCTCTAGACCCAGATAACACCTTCAGGGCGCGATTGCTCAGGTAACCTACCTCTGTAAAGATTTCTGCAACATCTGGGAATTTAACTCTAATTTTAAAAACGGCCAAACGAAAATGGTCTAAACGAAATGTTTCTGTCTCTATGAGAGGATCAAGAAGTGAGCCGATTTCTACCTTAAAAGCTGGCACCCTTTACAACTCATCTGACGGGGCAATTGCGAGTCATGGGCGGTGGTGATGACCCCGCCTATCCTTGTTTACTTTTCAATAAAAAAAAGAATCAATTTAGAAGATCTCGCCCGACTACCTATATACTACCTACTTTTCAATATCCAAACTCAGATCATAGATTGATGCTGTGAGAGTTGATGTCTTGATAACCAATTGGTAGGCTCTTCCGGGGAAGTATAGTAATCTTCTTAAACAAAAATGGCGTGAATTGGAAGTATAAATAAACACATTCTTATTAGACAGGTTAGTCGAGTTAAAACATGTATTAGTCGAAAGATCGATAGGCGTCCTCTGATAAGGGACTGGATAAATTTAAACTTATTGCACTTTCAAATAAAAGTTTATTGTTTATGTATTACGATATAAGACTTAGTTAAATATGTCAAGCTGGCTTTAAGCTGTAATTACAACAAACAATAAACAATAATTTTATATCAAAGACACTAGTTTTAAAAAACCGTTTTACATTTAAACCTTTGATCATAAAGGCGGAGATTTTTAGTTCACTTTCTCTTTACATTTTGAAAATGAAAATACATTTCCCCAGGTGCGGGAGACTACAATTGTAAGAACGACGGAAGCTACATTAACATTAGCTTGAACTCACCTCATTTAAGAACTAGCGGGACCTAAACGTTTAAAAAGTGGTGTTAAGATTCAGCATGAAGTTTTAGATATATAGAAATGATTCCTATTTTTGGGAATGATGTGTGTTTATTATAAGTAGAGATTTTACGATATAATTATTTATTATGATTATTATATTAATGATTTCACGATGTCATGTGTAAATAATGCAATGATATTGCTTAGGATATCGGTTCTTCATTAATCTAATGAATAATTCAAATATGTATGCAGTGTCGGTCAAAAATTGCATCAAAATCAATTTTATTGTAAAGACTTTTTAAATAATCTATCCACTAACCTCAAAGCCGATGTCTCATAGTCAATAGTCTCTAGATTTGCAATTTCTGATTTTAATGTTTTCACTTTAACTGATGTAGACTATTTACTATTAACCACTGTATGTAATTCTATTTACCTACTCTGTTTTAAAATAATTTATTTAGAAATAAAAAATATATTGAAATGGATGTTGATATATTATCAAAATTGAATTAAACTACAAGCCGCTATAGAGTATACCTAAGTACCAATATGATTGTGTTAAAATTAATTGAAACTCAGTTATCGTCATCAACTCTTTATAACCCCTATAATTCATAGGCCATAGGTGTTCCAAACTGCTCAAATCCTCAAATGCCTTTGAGAGAGAATACGGTTATCAGTAAAATAAAAGGTAAAATTAAAAATCATAACTTTAAGAAATTATTTTCCTTTGCATCTTTTATATATAAAACATATTTTTATATAAATTTATTAATGATTTTATTGTGGCATTAACAATATTATGAACACAACTATGGGTCATGTGGTTCGATTCCCACACGGGACAAGTGTTTGTGTGACCCACAAATGACTGTTTTGCATCTTGGTGTTTGTCCACATGAAATTTTTGTTTGTATAACTTTCTTACAATACAGGATAGTGTTAATCTGAAAAGCAAGGGCAATGTTTTTTTTTTTTAAAAGAAAAGAAAAAGAAATGATGGTGTGCCCACATCGTACATAAGTTTGATAAAGCAACTGTTAAAGATGTCCAAACAGAGTCCTAGGAGACCGTATGTCTGGAAACTTATGACGAATTTACACGAAAATCGACATGCGGCGAGGTATGTATTTCAAAATCAAGTTCTCGCATTTTGAAAATCGCGTGTGAAGATTACAATACCCTCAATAGAGATGACTGATTACGGTGAGTAGAGTTTTGTGTATATTATTATATTAGTATATATTAGTAAAATATTCATTTAGAAGTATCTAACACAATATACACGCTAAGCTTGAGACCAAATGTATGGATTGGTTGGTAAGTCTTTGTTTAAACATAAAAGCTTTTGAAATGTAATCCTATTTGTGGTTACTGCAATACTGTTTATACGGACTGAATAACTAAACACCCGCAGTAGCAACAACGTATTGGCTCTTAGTTTGCCCAACACCTTTCCATGTTTCCTTTGCAGTTACAGCACGATTTAAATATTCACATTGTAACGACCTATTAAAAATAATAAATATTATTATTAATTAGTCATAATAAAGATCAAGTAAGATGAAAATAAAACGTTTAAGAACGTTTAATCACAAAAAGTTATTATGTCAATTAAATACAATTCCATACTTAGTGATTTCTAAGGGAAGTATTATGTACCGTGCGGGGACACAATTATACGATCGTACATATATAAGTACAGAGGTCGATCGCGACTCTTAGTACTATAGTATGAACGTCCCATACCAATATCATATGGAAGTAAGGTCTAATGGATAAAAGTATATATAATATTTGAAGGCTCAGAGAAAAAATAATAAATATAAATATAATGTGAATGACTTGACTATATTACTATGGAGTTGCATGATACTTCTGTACGTGGAACCATGAATGGATATGTCTTGAGTGGTGGACATATCATCGATAGTTGGACGTAAAGTCTATGAATGGATATGTCGGACGATACTTCGTGTGTTGGCCGTCTTAGTATATTCTAAACTTTGGAGCCGAATTTTACTTGGCTTGATTGGACTTCATATTGGTGGACGCTTCGGTGTTCCGAGTGGAGCCGAAGTGAGGTGTGTGCCACCTACGCGATAGCCACATTGATGCATGCGGCTATATGCAGTAATGCGTTTTGTGGTATTTGCGGGGTGATCTGCGCCTAATATCATTGCATCGTATGATTCTGGTTGACGGAGGTTCGAGGTGATGATGTCTGCTGTGTATGCGGATAGGCTGTATGTTGGCGTATTGACCTGCGATAGTTTTATTGATGCATGTTGCATTTAGTGACATTGCGTCTTACGACATTTGCTTGGGAGATGACGCTATTCATAATTACCGAGTCTGCGTCTCGGTTTGATGCACATCTCAGTAGATTTGTCCAAGTCGGGTTCCTGATGACGGAACTGCAGACTTTCTGACCTCCCGTCTACGTTTTAACATTATTAACGAATCTCAGTAAAGATCCCACCGTTCGAACGAATAATGGCAACTTGCTGGTGGGTGAGACAAACTTGATCGAAAATACATTATACTCAACGTCAGAGACACTGACAAATAAATATATGTTGCCAATTATAAACCCTTCTGATGGCTAAACATAAAAATCACAACTATGGCTATATCTGACTATTTCAAAGGTTGGTGGAGCATATACCTCGAGCGTTTACCTCATGTGGATGGTAGCTGGCGGGAAAAAACCTCTCAAGGCTGCGGCGATGCCGTGCAACGTTTTAACCATACCCTTGGGGTGAGCAGTGACTCATAACGCGCTCTGCGACGAAATTTCGTGCTAACCTTGTAATTGGTGGTGATGCCAAAACACTAACAATCACGTCTGCAGACGCGGCGGTCTGGCAAAAGTGATGACGCTTACGGAGGGCTTATTAATCATAGGGCTAGGGTGCCTGAACTTTAACACATGCCCAAAACCGTTTTGACGTATATTCACAAAGACTGGAATTGTCGTCGGCTTGTATGACGTTACACGCATTAACATGCGCGACTTCGGTCAAATTTTGTGCTTACGCACTGCCAAGGGGCCAAGCCCTCTTTATGCTGGTAAAACAGATTTGCAATGGACTTCGGTCCTTTCCCCAACTTTTTGTCCCTCTTCTGAGGGGGGGGGGGGGGGGCGCAATATGTTGGTTGGCGCTCACCGCACACGGCGTTGGTGAGTGTTTTCATGGAGCCGTGAGCCTTCCCTACATTTTTCTATAAAATTTGGGGGAGCTGTAGACTTGTATCGGGTATGTAAAATTGATGTGAGCCCTTTTCAAGAGAGATGGGATATTAGTTTAAAATTATATTGTGAGCCCTTTACAAGCGTGAAAGGAATACTATATACTCTGAGCCCGTCTCAAGCGAGTCGGGATTAGTTATTAAGAAAGCAATCTGACATTATCTCTGGCTTATACCACGACTAGTGAATATTTATCTATCCAAGATACACCTAAAAGAATCAAGTTACTAAGTAAACACAACGTAAATGAAGTCCTACCGAATATGACGATCACAATAATATTTCATACGGCTATTTATAACCTTTAGAAAGATCCTAAAGAAAGATCAATAAATTGTCTTGGTCACGTAATGTTATATGATTTATTCATATAACGGGGCAAAAAATATATATAAGTTTTATTATATATATGCAAAAGGGGGGGTTCAGTTACATGTTAATGCAACAAGATAAAAATACAAGTGTACTTTATCTTAATATGCTGCGGGAGTAAATATGAAAATCATAGGTTACAGCAAGCTGATGATCATAACATATAATAAATAATTTAATAGAGGGGCTACGGTGGAATGCTTATATCTCACATTTGTATGCTCACATTGCTGCTAGCAAGCAGTCTCATAATGGAGTGATTCCAACCCTGTGTTATTCAATGCTACCAAAATTCAAATGTTAACTCAACGTTAAATACAGGGGAACCCGTTCACCATAGTTGCTACTTTCACGAAGCACCTAAGACAACCACGCAGCAGCCTCGGCTGTTGCACAAATGATCAGGCTCGTCCGGGTAAGTACCACGACCTCACAGAAGACCGGCGTAAAGTCGAAGTATAATACATTCGCGTTTCGTCTTGTGAGTGAGGTGGCCGGAGCCCAATTTTCAAAAGGTTGTCAATGCATCTGGAACCCTCAAGTGTAGCAGATGTCCATGAGCGACGGTATTCACTTAACATCAGGTGAACCGTCTGCTCGCTTGGAAACTTTTCACATAAAAAAAATCACTTTTGTACATTATTTATGTCCAGAATTTAATAAAAAATGGATACACTTAGAAAAGCCTCCCTGTTTATATTATACAGGAAGTGACAAAGTTAAATTTTAAGTTTCTATCAAGCACGTTACCTCCATCGCTTTTTTCTTTTCTGTACATAGCAGATTGTTTTATTATATAGCTTAGTCATTTAAATCAATTGTCTCAATAAATTGAACATATAAGGGAAGTGTTTTCTCGTCCCCTGTAGATTGATGTCTATATAAAATGAGCTTTAAAGAAGACTTTAGTGAAGTTACGTTATCGGCCCGCAGTAAGTATTGACGGTGTAGTCTTTAAGGAAGCTTTCACAGCTTGAAAGTGCTTTACGGCTACAAAACCTAACTTAATGTACCTCCATACTGCTTTTGCCAAAAACATTTTCGGTGAGTGTCCATTCAATTTTCGACATATGCTGAAACCATTAACAACAGGTTTGATTAAACTGTGAAAAAAATTGGGTTCGTTTATCCAATTTTCCTAGCTTTATCTTTCAAACAATACTTTCTGTATTAATTATTGATAGGACTAAACATCCTTTCTTTTCGACTTTCCAAATTGTAAACTTATATAAATGGGTTGTCAGTTTATTAAATGTACGTTAATATATTATAATGAAAATACAATATATTCCTAAGGTTGCCGAGATAGCAATTGTATGAATGCTGGAAGATGAAGTAACTTTGGCTTGAACTTACTACATTTAAATACAAGCGGAACCTTTATGAATAAAAAGTGCAGTGAAATTTAACATGTTTCTTGATGATCATTAAGTTCCTGAAATTTTGAAATTATTCATGATTGTGGTACGGACGAATGTACAGTATTCACGTAATTAAATGATTTATTTTTATGATTGTTTCTGAGTTTTAACTTTTGTCTTTAAAAAAATTCGTAATTATTATATAATACACTATAATTTACATTAATGACTAAATGTGATTCAAGAATCAGTTGCATACATATATAATTGGAATAGAAGACTTTGCATTTTATTACAAGATTGTATAAAATGCAAAGTCGTGAAAATGTAGAATGTATCTAAAATTACATATTATCTTATAAAACTAATCCACGCGGCATGGTGCCAAGAACGCAAGCTGCATTTCCTCGCTGAATAGTTATGCTTAACCTTCGAGCGAGAAAAGAACCAGCTCTCTTGTCACCAGCTGCGGCGTTAAGCCTAGGACATAAACTTTTAAAAAAAACTGATGCGCGGGGACCCCACGGACCTTAAGATTCAACAGCAAATGGCACAAATACATAATCTAAACATAAAGACTCATATTTGCGCCATTTACTTACTTCCCCTTAGATGATAGGCAGCCAAAGTGTCTACACAAGTGGCGTCCCAAACAAGGGCTTTGCCTCTCTCCCAAGGGATCAATGTTAAACCGTCGGGTCTCTTACCATCGTCGCGAAAACTGCCACAGGGCTCTAATGATTGTATTAATATCATTGAACACTTTAGGAGTTCCTATTTAAACTGGATATGATAACTGTCACTTATAAGAAGTTAAGAAGTTGACCGTACATAAGGTATAAACGCAGCATTACTGCCTAAGTTCACTTTCTCTGAAGTGCGCTTTTAATGTAGGTAGGTAATCGAGGAAAATATCTGTAATTAATAATAAACGAAAATTTTAGAAAATGGAAAAAAAATAATATATATATAATACCGTTATTTAATTCTTATAGTAAAGATTTCTAATTACGTTTTAAATATTTATGGGAGACGAATGATGAAAATCTTCCGAGGAAGTTTGTCACATGCATTTTGTAAGAAGCAAAAAAAGTCTTTGTAATGATAAACAATTCCTGTTTAATAGAAATGAATAATAAAGAAACATTTTAAAACATGGAAAAAATAATTGAATATGAGTTCCAAGCCCGTTACTAAATTCTTAAACTTTAGATTTCCATTTACGTTTTAAATATTTATGGGATCCGAATGATAATAACTATACTATCAGAATAATGCATAATGTAATACACAATAAGCATATCATGCATTTTGTGGGAAGCAAAAAAATATGTGTGTAGGTACTTGTACGCACGTTTTTATACTTCTTTAGCGTAAAGACATTAAATGCAATTGATAATGGTTTATCTAAATAACGTGGAATTATTGGTAAATGTCAAGAAGTTATTAATGGTTGCCAAGATTAAATTGGTTACCAAGCATCATGACGCTTTTTGAAGGTATCGGTATATATAAATATTAATTGTTTATAATTACAACGCTTCTTGATATATGATATTGATGAAGTTATACTTTTGGCGCGTTTGGACGAAAAATTTTGAGTAAAATTCCATTAATGCGTGTGCACACCGATACCTTCTAAAAGCGTCATGATGCTTGGTAACCAATTTAATCTTATATTTATATATACACATATATATATATATATATATATATATATATATATATATGTATGTATGTATATATAAATATATATATATAGTAATTGTAATATATATATATTATATAATTGGAATCTCGGAAACGGCTCGAGCGATTTTCATGAAATTTAGTATGTGCATAAATTCGGGGGCGAAATATCCACCTACCTAGGTTTCATTTTTAGAAAATGTCCTTTTATCCCTGTTTTCAGGGAATGAAAAATATTATTCGAATGTGACGGTAAATTTCAGCGCAAGAGAAAATGTCATAATAGCTCGGTCGGTAATCGGGCGGCCCCAAAACAGACGGACGTGGTTCGCATCACGATCATTTACACATTTATTTTTTTACTTTTTTTTCGATTCCAGATCATTGCTTTCTTTATTTTTAATTTTTTGTCGCTTTGTTATTTTGTTATTTTTTCCCTTTTTTTTTAAAGTTCTTTCTTTTGTGAAAAACTTCAGTTCATATTTTCTTATTATTACGTCGGTAAGATCGAAAAATATTATGCATATTTCATTACTCAGTAATTTGTATCTAAATGTAATTTCCAAAATACACGATTTACCAAAAAAAAACAAACCGAGCAAAGCTCGGTCCTCCGGGTATTATATATAAATAAATAACATTCAAGACTATGTGTTTAAAGAAAAATTTAAAAGCGAGAAACTATTTAAATCATGTCATGTATTTAATGTCATAGAGACAGTATATTTGAATGGCCAAGGAACTTCTAGGTTGTATTATCCACTGAACACCAAGTGTGCAGGCACCCAAATTCTTGTGTGCCCTAGGGCCTCTGTACGGCCTTAGACGGCGTTGCACATAGGCTGCGGAAATCAATTAATGTAGGCAAATTTGTCTGTTTCTTTACCACCTTCTCATATAAAACGTTATTTTTTGTACGTCATAAAAATAAGAGGTAGGCAACTAGTCATGTTCACGTATTAGCATAAATAAAATGTTAACAGTTATTAAATGGAAATTTTATGCGCTAATCCAATTGACTCCAATTAAGGCTCTTTAGAATTCATGGCGGAATTGAGATATTAATTAATTGGTATTCGTGCTGAACGGAAATCGCTGAACGTAAATTGCATTTGTCTGTCGATTTCATGAAATAGTGTATTTACTCATAATTTCTCTATACATTGTCATAAAGATTATGAAAACTATCATGTTCAATGATGTTCTATACAACGCTTTATTGATTACGTGTATAACTGATGTCAAATATGTTACTTTATTAACAAATATAAATAATATTTGTAATTACACTTTAGAATTACTTGTGTTAAAAATACGAAGAAGCAGCCCTATCTCAAATGTCACCGACCCTATTAGGTTTAAGCGTGTAAGCGTTAACCTTTATTAATATCAACGTAAAATTTTAAATAAGTATCGCGTAAATATTGATTGATAGTATGATGGCTAAAATAAAAAAAAACTCCTCCCTCATTAAAGAGCTTTAAAGCAATCCGGAAAAAATTAAAGCCGTTCTATTTTTACTTTGAACTCCAAAGGTTAAGGAAATGGTGCTTGACTTATGTTTTAAAGCCATATCTAAAAACTATCAGTATCGCGTCTGAGCCAAATTAAGAAGTTCTTTGTTGAAATAAATGGGAAACACTCATTTTTCTAAGTGCTCAAGTGGCGAAACCACGGAAGCCAAACACTTTCAATTATTACCTACATTACGTGTCACTATATCCAGAATACGCAATATGGTAACCTTGGCATTCTGGATGTCTTGTGCAAAACATGATAAATTTTTGTTAATCGCATTGCCGTAATTTGATCCTCCCTATTATTTGATTATGATTTGATCCTCCCGCGGTCTGGGCTATGAATTACTTCTTCCTTAGAACTACCAGACATGATTTTTAGCTTGCTAAGTTACTCTTTTTGAAGTACAATTTACCGTTCCTTTAATTATCACTGTTTTTAATTAAAGTTAACTTAGAGCGTCACAGTGTATTAATTTACTTACTTAGAATTATCATTTTATTACGATTATAAGGGTAAAGATCCGTCAAAAATGTAGCGGATACGGATACGCACTTTTTTTTCCGACGGATATCCGTGGATACGGATACGGATATCCGGAACATCACAAATTTGTACACAGACGCATATCAGGTAGTTAGTAGTTTATATTTTCACTGTGCATTTTCGTGTCAATTAGCCGTGCTCTTTGTTTTGTTGTAGCATTGTGTTCTAAATGAAACATTTCGAAAAACTGCCGGCACGATCCACGAGTGTTCCAATCATGCAGACGGAAAATTAATTAATGAATATGGCATTCAACGCGGGTGAATGTGGTGGGTGAGGCATGATTAAAGTTCTAAAAATGTACATTACTATGTATCTTTGTTACTATCTCAATTTGTCGCTGTTACATTGAATGTTCTGCCAACGCATTGAGACCATTTGAGAGATTCGTTTGTTCATATGTACCACACATTTAAGTTTATAAACGATAGCTTTAAAACCTTAGTTCTAAAGAGTAATTATTTTACATCGAATATCTATACGATGTGACGAATTTTATATAGTTAAAGAAGCAAATGTTAGATATATATTAGTAGAGATAAGCAGACATCTCACTTACTAATATGAAAACTTTAATATCGGCTGACTTTGACCAGGTAATTTTCAAAGAAGGTTAAACAGTTAGTAGAATAAATGAAGAGTAAAATGCACGTGTGATTTCGTCGTCCCTAGGAAAGAGGATTAAAATTTAACTTAAATAAATAATATTAATAAATATGCACGAACCTAACTTAATTAATTATTAAGTTCGTGCATTAACAGCCTAGCGTGAGCTTCGCGAGTTCTGTCGGCTATCGTGGGTCGCGACCTATCGCTCTGCGCCGTGGTTTGGGCTATCGTAGTCATTCTTGCATTATGCGAAGTAGAAATCACTGCAAAGGAAGGCGCGGAAAGAGAAGGCAACTGCCACCCTGGCAATCCGTACCTGACAAGGTACAGGAGGCTGGCCTACGCGCGCAGCCCCCTGATAGCCGAGCCCCGGAGTAGCAGATGTCGGATTAACTGCAGGCGTAGAGGGATCGAGAAGGGCGCTATGTCAATAGCACCAAAACGGCACCATGTGGCTGAATCCGCTGTCGTACTAAGCACCCGGAGAGAGGCCTGAGAAAGCCACAGTCGCATCGGGGTTCGCGGAAGAATCGCCTTAACGAGTTTCCATATCCCCGAGGGCCACGCAACAGTGTTGCACGAATGGGCAAGTCCGTCTGGGTTAGTACCACGACCTCACAGAAGACCAGCGTGTCCAGTGGAAGTATGACAAAAAATTTCGCGTTTCGTCTGATGAGTGAGATAGGTGGAGCCCAATTTTCAAAAGGTTGTCAACGCATCTGTAAACCTCGGGTGTAGCAGATTTCCATAGCCGGCGATATTCACTTACCATCAGGTGAACCGTCTGCTCGTTTGGAAACTTTTCACATAAAAAAAATGTGCACGGCATTTTTTAAATCCGTATCTCATTTATTTTGTATAAGGCAAGTAGCTTAGTTCAATGAATAATATATTGAAAAATGCGGATGCCGTAAAGCAATTGCGATGCATTTGCGGCGAACAAGTGCAGTACAATAGCCTAACGCTTGGTCGGGTCTCTTGAATTTTCGTTCGTTAGTCTCGTTGCGAAGATTCATGTAGCAAAACTCTAAATGTGAAGTTAAGTAGGATAAAATTCTTTGGTGGATTTGTAAAGTAAATATAAAGGCCTGGGCTGAAAATAAAATATTTAAACTTAATGATGTCTGCAAAAATTACATTTAAAGCGTATACTTTACGCACAAATACATATATTAATTATAATTCATCGTTCTAAAATGTAATTCAATGTCTATAATTCAATCAGAAATTTTCGTATGTACGTCCGTTTATATCCGTTTTATAGTAACAAAACATGTTATAATTACGTTGTAAAAATTGATGCAAATCAATAGTTAAAGACATTTTTTGAGTTGAGTTATACTTATTTTGGCGCGTTTAGAAAAATAATAAGAGTAAAATTTTTACGACAAACGGGCACAACGATATGATGAAGTTGGTTGCATAGCGACGTTTTATGGCAACCAATAACAATTTTTCGTCATTTACCTATAACTCAAAATTATTTAATTAAACCGTTATCATTAATATTGCAATTAATATTTTTTTTCACAAGTACTGGCCTGGAGGATAAAACTTTTACTTATTTTTCTTTTGTTATGCTGAAGAAGTATAACTTCTTCAGTGTGTACATATAGGGTGTCCCAGAACTCAACATCAACCCGAAACGGGGTGACAGGATTGATTGTAACCATCATGAAAAAAATCAGAAAAAAAATCTATCCCATGCAGCTTGGACATAATGGGCATTTAAGAAAAACCTAGATATTTGGTCAAACTATAACCATTTTTAATTCGATTTTGAAATACAATTATTTTGTATCGCTATCTCTATATATAAAAATGAATCGCTGAATGTGTTGCTAAGCGCAAATCTCGAGAATGGCTGAACCGATTTAGCTAATTCTTTTTTTTATAATATTCCTTGAAATACGAGGATGATTTTTATTTTTACAAAAGAAATTAAAAACTTGCCAGAAAAAGTCTAAAGTCAACACTTTTCTATATTCATATACAAAAGATTCGTAATATTACTTAAAAGTTAATTTGAACTTTAATATGGTATTAAAGTAGTACCATAGAGTTTAAGTGTTAGTGGAGGGGTTCCGGGAAAGCAAAACAATTGAGTGACAAAAAAATTAGTGTCGATTGAAATGTTAACGTCTCTTTGCTCAGTATCACCACTACATAGTATAAAAGAATGTCACGCTGTCTCTCTGTCCCTATGTATGCTTAGATCTTTAAAACTACGCTACGGATCTTGATGCGGTTTTTTTTACTAGATAGAGTGATTCAAGAGGAAGGTTTACATGTTTAATACATTGCACCTGTGCGAAGCCGGGGCGGGTCGCTAGTTGATAAATAAAATCCATGCCAACATACGAGTTAGCATGCGCGATTTTATGGGATAAAATTATTGAAGATGATTTTCTACAGTTTCCAATTTTTTTTCAACCAATTAAAGATTGATATTTGCAGCTATTTGTCATTGCTTTATACTCGCTGCTTAATAAATTATGGAAGTGAAAACACGGAAAAATAAATGCGGAAAATGAAACGTACAACCACACAAAAATAAATGGCGATAATTCTAACTTTGTTTAATGAAGTATTTAATGAGTTACTATAATCACATATACAACAAATTTGCCTAATGAACTATAACAAATAACGTGGAAAATACGACTTAGCTTTTTTGGATAACCTACAAAGAGTTTATATGAAGGTTATAATTAATGTAAGATAAACCAAGTAATTAAAAGTAATTCTCGGTTTGGCGCCATAATGTAACTTCATGCCTCAATTACTACCAGGATCGTTCAGTAATTACAACCAGAATAAAGTAATATTCAAGAGTATTTCACTCTCAAAGTTGGAAGGCACAATTAAATGAAACTAATTTTACGGATTTATCGCGTTTATTTTTAATTTTATTTCCCGACGTTTCGAACCCTTTACAGAAACTAACCCTTTAAATAAACGCGATAAATCCGTAAAATTAGTTTCATTTATAATGTGTAATCGCGTAAATACAAGAAATTATCAAGTACAATTAAATTTTATATCCGGCTATAGGGAGTGATGAATGGCACCATGTATAGCACCATAATATACATTAGGTATTATACTGGGGTTTATCGGCATTTGCACAGATTCGAATTTGCATAATATTAAAAAATCATAAATTTATTTCTTAGAGCCAAATTACTGGTAACAATACAAGTAATTCCTTCCTTTTTATGAAATTTGCGAGTTCCATATCTTAGCGTTTAATTACAGTCAAGTAAAAAGTCTGTACTTTAACACTTTATTATAATTGGATTCTTATCGTTTTTGATTCTTTATCTTTTGTTTCATATCATATATTTATTTATAAGTAAGTGATAACATCATTTTTTTGGGAGATGTTACAATTAAAGTAACACAAAAATATAAAATTAAAATATGTTAAAAAAAATATACAAATTAAATTCAAAGAAAAGTTAATAAGTTAATTTTATTTAACATAAGAATTGAACGAAAAAAAATTTTTACTAAGAATAATTGCAACTAATCATCATCGTCATCAGCATCATTTCTGTTTGAGTTCACTACAGACTGCCACAACACTCGATCCTGAGCCACCTGCATTCATCGACTTCCAGTTTGCACAGGTCGTCACACTAACTAGTGGAGGACCGTATATCGTTCTACACTGCGATGTTATTACTTACTGTGAGTTATTACTTTTTTGAAAGGAAAATAAATGAAATACAAACATTTTGAATAAGCAATTTGAATCCAGTTTATCGAATCAATTTATAAACGTACTCAGACGCCAACATTAAGACAAGCTAAAACGATCAAAGCTAAAATAGATTGGTTTTCGACCATTATAAAGGATCACCAATTAATAGTTTACTCATCTACAGTTAGTAGTACAAATATCATTTTCATTTATTAACATTAATCTTTATTAAATTTTTACGCCGTATATAATCGTTTGACATAACTCTATAATACAATTGTATTGACTCTTATACCATGATGATAAAATTTGAAAAACTTTTCAAGAATCAACAAATAGAATTTATCGGTCATAATCTTAGTTAAATATATCCAAATATTTTCATCATCATCATCATCATATAAGCCGTAGGACGTCCACTGCTGAATATAGGCCTCCCCCATTGACTTCCACATCGACCGGTCGTTAGCGGCCTGCATCCAACGCGTCCCTGCGATCTTGGCTAGGTCGTCCGTCCCCCTTGTGGGAGGCCTTCCTACGCTGCGTTTGCCGTCACGTGGTCTCCACTCGAGAACCTTTTTGCCCCAACGGCCATCGGTTCTTCGAGCTATGTGCCCTGCCCAAATATTTTATTAACATATAATGAATATCAAACATTCACATTATATTAAGTTTATAACTTCATGAATCATAATAGAATTAAGTTTGTAATTATCTCACTGTATGGACAGCTTTCAGAAAGCAATTATCTTGGAAGACCTTGACGTCAGCTCGGCATATGTTAGATAAGATGACTAGAGAAGACTTAGTACCTTTAGGAGGTTTAAGATGTGTTATGAATAATCGAAATCTTCGTAGAGCCGTGACACTTGTAGTTCAGCATCCGGGCGCTCGCCTTTAATTGAATATACTCGAGGGACCTGAGTTCGATTTCCAGTGCCGGCACCAATGAAACTGGTAATTTTAAGAGGTGATTTATAACATGCTCAGTGGTGAAGGAAAACATCGTGAGGAAACTTATATATTTTCGAACAAATCATAACATAAAAAAAGTATTTCCAAGATATATGAAGTCTGCCAATCCGCGGTCGGATCTGGGTTCGCGTGGTGGATTATGCCCTAATACCCTCCTGCCTTTGCCCAGCTGTGGGATAAGTATAAGCTGTTACTTTCTTTACTTTACTCTGCATTCGAGACTCGAGATGAAAATTCCTTTAATAAAAACTTCCTAAATACAAACAAACCTTACTTGACGTCTAGTAAATGTTCTTTAAATCATAAATTTTTCTTAAAACATCGAAAACTTTTTCAATAAACATTTCATAAAAACGTCAAAATCACTTGTCAAGCTTATAACGAAAAGATTGGTTTGAGGTTTTGTTTTTTTGTCGTTTCATGTTTACTAGAGAAAGATTTCAGTCAAAATGGTGCATTTATAAAATTTTACTACGGTGATCCATTTAAAACTATTTTAGTCTGATGTATACAGTTCTTTGTATGCCCAATCACAAAAATATACCAGGAAGGTTGCGCATACCATAATATATCATACCATAATATATCTTGTGCTTAAAGACCCATTTACACGGAGCAAGTTTCTTGCCTGTTGTATACAATTAAATTGAAGCAATAAATGAGTTGCATGGTCTAAACAACAAATGGTCTAACAAATTATTGCGCGCAATTTATTGCATTCAATTATTGCTCTTGTATGTACAAGAAAATGGCATCGTGTAAATGGGCCTTAATGGTCGTAGGTAAGATAATTACGAACCGCACTACAAAAGTTTCATTGTATAAATAAAGGTTAAATATCGTTAGATCATGTCAAGTAACTTACGTAGTAAAGTGATTCAGAAAATCTCTGCCTATTAACATAAGCTCCTACGTGGCGCTATCATAGTGTAGGTACTCCGTACTTTAGATGAGTACATCTCATCTATTAAAGAGATTTTATGTGAGAAAGTGGCCGGTGATTCACCTTATATTAAGTGTTTCCCGGCACCCACGGATAGCTACAACGCACACGCGGTCACAGATGCATTGGCAACTTTAAAAACACGGCCTCCTGTTACCTCACTCACCCGACGAAACGCAGTGATATAATACGTCGGAAGTCGCGGTACTTACTTACATGGGTGATACTTCCCGTTCGTGCAATAACGAAAGCCGCTGTGTAGCTCTACCACGGTCAGTGTGTATGTAGTAGAACGTTCAGTAATTATGCCTATTTTGCGAAACGAACGTGCATACAATTAATTTACCTCTTCATATCAAAATCTAAACCAAAGTTACTTGGAAACATTAAAATTAAAACGAACGTTCAAAATAGCTACTTCTCTTCATTATTAAGGTAAGCCGGGTAAGCTTTCTTCCTCATTACGAGTTTCGTGAATCTTGATATTTTTACATTAGAGTGATGTTTTCGAAACAATTTCTTTTTTGTAATTAAAGGACGTTATACTATGTAATAAAAGAATAAAAATAAATAAAATAAATAAAATAGATAAATATTACATAAAATCACAAAGTGAATAACATCTGAAACATTTACGTACATTTATTATTTCTATTGCTTAATCTTGTGGGAAATCATGGCAAAGATATTTCTGTCAAGTTATTATAACTCGATGAAATACTGAGGGCAGCTATTTATATAAAAGAGCCGTGTTTAATCCCGAAGCCTTGAACACTTGCGTAATATACGATGGAGGCTGTTTTTTAAGAATTATGCTGATTTTAAGCCAACATTATCTTTATAATTATATATCTTTATAATGATGGGTAAATTGAAATACATTCTTTATCTATAAAGATAAATAAAATTGGAGTGTCTATTTATAATATTAAAATAACCGCTTTATCCTAAATGTAAACGGTACATATACCAAATTAACATTTTTTACAATTTTTATCTGTCTGTCTGTCTATTTGTTCCGGCTAATCTGCCACATTCACTGGCAGATAGCTGTTGTAATAAAAAGTAACTGAGGCTACTTTTTAGAAGTTTTATTTATTTTAATTTCAGCGCGGGCACAGTTAGTCAATTATATTTTTATGATGATCTAATATAAATATTTCTTTTTTCATTTGAGAAGATGACAATCGAGCTGACGGCTCACCATGATTATCATGTTAAGTGATAACCGCCACCCATGATCAGTGCGTTGCCACGTTTAAATGAACTCTGCCATTCAGTATTCTTCGTATAGTTCATGACAAAATATTTACTTATTTGACACTTCATGATATTACCTATAAGCCTTCTAACGTTTTTACCTTGATCCTAATATTTTAACTATTTCTGAACTTGATATTAACTTGAATATTAACAACGATTACAACGAAAAGCAGCACTAGTGGTTATATCACCGTCCGGGAACGCAGCCGAAATCCAAGTGACCGCTGCTCCATGCGACCATGTGTACCTTAGCTCGAGTAGATAAAGTCATATCCGGTATACAGTGTTGCCAGCGCCAACATTCGGCAGGCCTGCATCCTGCTCCTCGAATGGCGTTGTAGTCTGGCACAAGTAACCTTTATAAAATTAACACCTTACCCTGTGGCTTATCTCCCTCAACTGGGATGCATATCGCCACGTTCAGAACACCTTACACTGTGGTTTATCCCTCAACTGGGATGCATATCGCCACGTTCAAAACACTTACCCTGTGACTCATCCCTCACAACTGGGATGCGTATCGCCACGTTCAGAACACCTTACCCTGTGGCTTATCCCTCAAAACTGGGATGCATATCGCCACGTTCACAGTTTTCAGTGATTCATCAAACTTTGGTGGCTTTACCGGTTTCACCAATCGTGTATCGCTACGTTGTCTACTAAAATGCTCGGTAGCTTAACCAGGTAAACCAGTTGTGTATCGCTATTTTACATTTTGTCAAATATGATAAGTAATTAATTAACTGGAAGGTACTCACCAAAACTTTCGTTACATTTAACGAAAAGATTTTATCACCATTACGTATAGTAAGTATACAACACACTGTTTTATTTTGCGAGGGTAGGTACCCAAGGAGAAATAATGTCGCCGATTGTTTGAACAGCCAAACAGTTTTTGTATCCCACTTCTGATATAAGACTTCTAACGTTTTTACCGTGATCCTAATATTTTAACTATTATATTATTGAATATTAACAACTATTAAAACGACAAGCAGCACTAATGGTTATATTCCAAGGTAATTTCTTTTTAGCTGTCGGTTTTAGCGCGCATCGTAAAAATTTTTCTCTCATATTTTTTTCGAAACGCGAAAAAAGAAATATAATTTCAATAATGAAATAAAAATTATCAATACAGATAACGATGCTTACAAATTGTTAATAGTAGGAAGAAATATTATTTTCCTTTTTTTTTAATTACCACCCCCAATTCGGCTTCCAATATATCAGTGTAGTTGCCTACAATTTTTAATACCGCGACCTCTTCCATAGCATTACCACCGCGACCCATTATGGTTACGCTAAAGACTCCAGTTTCAAGTTTAAAATAAAGTTTTATTTAGAAATAGTCATAGATATATTGAAAATTAGAAGTTGATTGTAAGTGATAAATTAAGGTTACACTTTACCATTTATCTTTTTATTTTAACTTAAAATTGAAACGCATACTAAATTTTCTTACACTAAATTATTTCATGAATATAAGAAGAATAACAAATTAAAATAATCACAAAAACTTACCTGATTTCGTTTTATTGTTACGACTCTAAGAACGTGTCTTTTCGCTGATCATTTTTCCTCGTTTTTTACCTTTTCTGGCATAAACTCATTGTTAGTAGTAAAAAGTAACTGAAAGCTATTAACGAGACTAAGGAACAAATTCAGAGAGGTTCAGTTTAGCATGCAACAATTGTAGTCGTTTGAGGATTCCTGCAATTTCATTCATCTTTCCGTTTATACTTATTTAATACTATTTGTTACGTTAACGGTTTTTTCATTTAATACAACTGAAAAAATATTCATTTGTCATAATAAAAAACGCAGAGCTTAACTTTTAATGAAATATATGTTTATAATTTTTAAGGTTTTCGTTTGCAACCAACGGTATATGTATAGTGTTAGTTACTTTAACTTATTACTATTACTTAGTTTAAAATATGTAGAAAAAGTGCGAAAAGATTGTCGCCGCTGTCTTTATTATATATTATTACTTATTTTTTTTAGTTGAAGTTTTTTAAAACGCAGATTTCTTAAGATCATATGAAAAAATGTACAAGAAACAAGTACGAACTTCATATATTCAAACGTATCTCGTTGTTATGTTTCATTTTTCAACATAAAATTTCATAGCAACTATCATTAACTTTTTAAGACCTTGGTATTTATTTATTGGTTCTTACTCTGCGAATTCATTGTGGCAAAGTTTGCGATTTTAAAAACCTAGCCTGCTCATTTTATCAAATACACAAAAACCAAGCCAATAAGAACTTGATTAAAAACAATTAGCTCCCAGGGAGATCTACAACACCATGTAAAATACGTTGGTAAAATGAGTAAAACCATTTTTTTTACTAACGAAAAACAAAACCGACTTCTAACATCGCGCTCTGTATTCATTTTATAATTGATTTTCAAGAGTTCCCTAAGTATCTCCGGAGCTCAAGATCACATGGGAATGGGACCATGGTGGATGGGACCAGCTTTCAAATAAAAAAGTCACTTGGGAAGCACAAGCTTTCGAATAAAAAAGAATCATCAAAATAAAACAAACACAAAAAGATAAACAGTCGAATTGAGTACTTCCTCCTTTTGAAGTGGGTTAAAAAAGTGAATTTTTAATATGTAAAAACTGGGCAAAATTCAAACGTGGACAAGGTGACGTCTAATATACCTCGGACTACGATGATTACAACCGAAGAGAACATCGGCAAAATGTGTGAACTCATATTGGCAGACTGGATATTGACTATTCATAGTGCTGAGACTATAGGCTTTTATACGAACGAACACAAAATAACATAGGTAATGAACATTTTTCTAAGGTTTTCGCTCGGTGGAGGCCAGATTGTTTTCAGTCGAGCAGAATTTTTCATTCGACTCAAGATTTCTCGGCCTGATGATTTGAGGTTGATCAGGTAGATTTTTAACAGATGTATGATCATGGATGAAACCTGGGTTTTGCGTTGTAAAAAAATCTGGTGGACAGATTGTTTAAATTGCGAAAAAACAATGTTGATAAAAAACGTTGTATTTTCGTCTCTGTAGCAATCAGCCCTTTAGCTTTGTAGTTAAAGCGTCTGTGCGCGAATCCGGAGTGTTGACATGTGAGTTCGATTTCTGCTGCTGCGAAATACTTTTCATCCATTTTTTCCTCAAATTTTAATGTTTCACCATAAGTACAGAGATTAGCACTACAAAAATTTAAAAACTAGTAAATTAGCTTTTTTTTTCTAATGTATTCTATGATACATTATTAATAGATACAATTATATAATAAAATAAGCTACTTTGGCAGATAGTCAATCACTTATCTTACAAATCGAGTAAGCTGTTATAGTACTGAACGCTGTATGTGAAACATATGAACAGTTGATAATGAAATCCCTCTACCTACACTTCTCCATCACAAATACAAACAAACAACAAATAGTCAAATAAACAACAAATACACAACAATACAAACAAACAACAAATACACAAATAGTCAAAAGTAGGATGTAAAAAATTCTAATTTCCATTAATAGCTTTAATTAAGTCATTTTCTTAATTGGAGTTATTATCAAGATAATTATACGCTTATAGACAATTTTGATTTTTTTCAATTAACCTCGTTAATGTTTATAATTGGGTTTAGAATATAACCCTAACCATATATAAAATTCTCGTGTCACGGTGTTTGTAATTGAACTCCTCCGAAACGGCTCGACCAATTTTCGTGAAATTTTGTGTGCATATCGGCCAGGGTGGAGAATCGAATTTATATGGCAAAACAACGTTTGCCGTGTCAGCTAGTTTACATTATAATATCTTTTAAGCTACCAAATACGCAAAAGAGCATTCAAATGATGGGTTTGATTGCCACACAAGACTGTTTATTCCCAAAAAGGTTAACGTCAGCCGGCCGTAAAGAAACCAGCCCACACTACTGGAAAACATGGTTCATATGTTGTACTGAGACGACATCGCAATGCACACGAAATTTTAAGTAAAGTTTACTACATAAGCAATAAACAACATACATAAACAACATTTTATACCAGCAACAGCTGATGACATATCCATTTGAATTACTACATCTGATTAGTTGGGATAAAGTCCAAACAGTGTCAAATTTAAAATATGTGTAACTTCTTTGTCAGCTATAGAGCAGGAATATCGAGATCGTACTTACGGTATATTTCACACACCATTAATTTTGAACAACGCTCTAATGTGAAATGTGGTTCCGTGTTGCAAAAATGTGCCAAGGAAGCTCGAGAAAGGCAGTAATCAGTATATGGGGATAATATGGTGACGTTCAGGACATTCCTCGATTTCAAAATCAGACAAAAAAGACAAAGAACAAGCAAGAGGGGAGGGGAAAAATTACTACGGATATTACAAGTGATTACTACAACGTTTGCGAAATGATATACAAGGGAAAAGTAACTACTAGTACATGTAACAGTTCTAATAGCTTTCTACTAAATCGTGAAAACGCGCCGTGTCACATCTCTTCTAATTGGTGAGTTTTTCGCTACAAAAAGCTATATACACATATTTAGCATCATGCCATTTCTGACACTTCCCAAAAATAAAAACAGTGAAAGAAAAGAATGCGTTTTGGAACCATTAGAACACTGAAAGAGTTAAGGCCTTTCCATAAAAAATCCCACCAGAAATGCTTCCAATCATGTAATCAACTTTGGGATGAATACAATTTAAATGGATTGAATAAAATTTCATCTAAACTTGTTACTTCGATACATTCGAAAAGCCATTTGACAGCTGGTTAGTTGGCTTCTACGATGTTCAGTGTTTCAGAAACCGGACGTAAATCTATCTAAAACTACATATTATCTAATAAACCTCATCCACGCCGCATGGTGCCAAGAACGCTAGCTGTAAAAAATATAATAATACTTATTTGTCGTTTTCAGAACATAAAGAACTTGAATTCAATAATAAACATGATTTATAGAGAAATTTTCGATAACTATTATTTCTTCTCAATTTCTTTGTTCACTAGATGAGTATAGTCAAAGATATAGAGAAATTTTCTGCTGAAAATGTGTAACGTTAAATATTTCAACATGATTTCCCACAAGATCACCGCAATGGCCAAAAAGTCAACTGTAATTCTTGCAATGCTTTCTTTCTTTAATCTTAATGTTTCTATTCTTTGGCAAATATTTTAAAAGTTTTATTACAAGAAGATTTAAGTAAAGTATTTAATAATTGCCGATATTTGAGAAGAGAAATCTTTTTTCAAAAAGCGGACTTAAATAAATTACTCGAAGGATTTTATTTAAAAACCTTTTGTTCCATTCTATAAGAATTTAAATATTTCATGGGTTTCATGACCGAATACAATTTTTTTTATCCAATTATAGTATAGCCGGCAATTATACGTAATTACTTCATAAAAATAACCATCAAAGTAAAACATCAAATGGACATTGTTTTCATAAGAATTCTGTTTTTATTAGCCAAGTATTTAAAAATAGGTTGCGGTCAGACACCGAATTTATTTTTATAGTTATTTATAACAAGAATTACTCGGTACTTATAAGATCCTTACGTATAACTTATAAAAATGATATTGCAAATTTTGTGTGCTGTAAAGAACATAACAATAGATGCGACATGCAATGCTAATACGAATAAACAATGTAGATAAAAAACGTTCAGGTTTTCGTAGCTGTGGTCCGCCATTTACATTAGTGGTTAAAGCGTCTGGGTGTGAATCTGGAAAACGTGAGTTCGATTCCCGTAGCAGTGAAAAACTTTTTGTCCTATTTTACTTCAAATTTAAATTAAATTTTATATCCCCGAAGGTTGTTCAACGACTTAAAATAAATGAGGGACGGCAACGTAGCTCTAGTTTTGTGTCAAATAATTGCTTTACCAAATAATTCCTAAATCTCTGTCCACGTGAAGTAATTACTTTGAGACTTTTTCTCTAATTCCCTTTGAGACGCAGTGTTCATAGAGATGAACTTTAATTATTTCTGAAATATTTAGAAACTATATGATTATCGATAATCATTTAACCAGTAAAATGATGTCTCCTACACTTGTGGTATATTATTAACTTCACTACTACGTGATATATTATTAACTTCTCTTTATTTTATCTCAAAATACCACTAAGTTTTTTTCATCTTATAGAAATAGCTTTATACTCCTCTATTCAACTCCCATCAGTCTATATAATATGTACTGTTTTTTAAAAATCCATCAATAAATAGTTTTTCGATACTATTTACTGATAGAGCACTTGGTCTGTAATCAACTTACTAAAACCCCGCGCCGCCAGCAAGGCCCCCATATAGGTAGGTAGCCCCCCGTAGGTCTACACCGCATCCTCTCCCTGGACCCCACTTCAGGCTTAGCGGTTTCCGCTTTGTCATGGCGGAGGGGCTTAGTAGCTGTGGCTTGTCAGCATTGGCTCTCCTTTCTCCCATGGCCTCTAGTCACCGAACTCGGAGGAATTCGTCGACCATGAAAGAGGAGCCGAGTAGGAAGACGCGCTGAATGTTCCAGCATACCTTACCTTGAAGAGAGGAGTTACTACCCGAGAAGGGGCCGCTAAGGCGGCCAGCAATGGCAGGGTCGTGGAAGTGTGCAAAAGCGTCCCCGGGGCCCTGTCGATATGCGCCTGAGTGGAACATCGTGGGGCTTTTAGTCGGAACGAGTCCGACATAACCCGTTCTTGCACCCACGACGGCGAATGCATCGGCATGTCCTCCGCGATAACAATAAAACTGTCTGCACAGCACATCACGAACATGCCCAACGCCAGCGCCATGTGAAGGCACTGTAAATACGAACCCGCCTTGGCACAATTCAGAATGTTAAAAAAATTACCACTAATTTATTAAAGTTTAAAAACTACCAGGTTAAAATACGTTAAATTATAATTTTAATTTGATTTTAACTAGAATTAACAATGGTGACAATTTTTCAGAACAATTGAGAGGCTTAAATATGCAAGTCAATACGCTTAATTTGCATATTCACATAGTCCATCCACATTCACGTTTGTTTTCTCAGTAAACTTTTTCGTTTTAATGTTTAAAAAACATACAAATTTATCAATTTTCATATTTCATTAATGATTGTGTAACTCTTACCCCCCCTTTATTGTGTATATAATTATATAAAATTATATATTTCTGCCCCGTTATACGAATAAATCATATAACATCATTACGTGACCAGGATAAATTATTGATCTTTCTAAAGGTAATAATTAGCCGTATAAATATTATTGTGATCGTCATGTTCGGTAGGACCTCATTTACGTTGTGTTTATTTAGTCAACAGCTCCCCCACATTTTAAAAAAATGTAGGGAAGGCACACGGCTCCATGAAAACACTCACCAACGCCGTGTGCGGTGAGCGCCAACCAACATATTGCGCCCCCCCCCCCCCCCCCCCATTCCATTGCAAAGCTGTTTTACCAGCATAAAGAGGGCTTGGCCCCTTTGCAGTGCGTAAGCACAAACTTTGACCGAAGTCGCGCATGTCAATGCGTGTAAACGTCATACAAGCCGACGACAAATCCAGTCTTTGTGAATGTACGTCAATACGGTTTTGGGCATGTGTTAAAGATCAGGCACTCTGGCCCTATGATATAATAAGCCCTCCGTAAGCGCCACCACTTTTGCCAGATCGCCGCGACTGCAGACGTGATTGTTAGTGTTTTGGCATCACCACCATTAAAAAGGTTAGCACGACATTTCGTCGCAGAGCGCGTTATGAGTCACTGCTCACCCCAAGGGTATGGTTAAAACGTTGCACGGCATCGCCGCAGCCTTGAGAGGTTTTCTCCCGCCAGCTACCATCCACATGAGGTAAACGCATATGCTCCACCAACCATTGAAATAGTCAGATATAGCCATAGTTGTGATTTTTATGTTTAGCCATCAGAAGGGTTTATAATTGGCAACATATAATTATTTGTCAGTGTCTCTGACGTTGAGTATAATGTATTTTCGATCAAGTTTGTCTCACCCACCAGCAAGTTGCCATTATTCGTTCGAACGGTGGGAACTTTACTGAGATTCGTTAATAATGATAAAACGTATAAAGAGGTCAGACAGTCTGCAGTTCCGTCATCAGGAACCCGACTTGGACAAATCTACTGAGATGTGCATCAAACCGAGACGCAGACTCGGCCATTATGAATAGCGTCGTCTCCCAAGCAAATGTCGCAAGACGCAATGTCACCAAATGCAACATGCATCAATACAACTATCGCAGGTCAACACGCCAACATACAGCCTATCCGCATACACAGCAGACATCATCACCTCGTCAACCAGAATCATACGATGCAATGATATTAGGCGCAGATCACCCCGCAAATACCACAAGACGCATTACTGCATATAGCCGCACGCATCAATGTGATTATCGCGTAGGTGGCACACCCTCACACCACACCAATATAACTCCGATCAACTTCGGCTCCAAAGTTTAGAATATACTCGGAACACACGAAGTGTCCAAACATACTCTTTCACGATCCAAATGATAGTCGACGTATCATAGCGTAAACACTAAGACGCCAACCACCAACGGACCCCCACCCAAGCCAAGTAATAGCCAACGTATCATAGTGGAATACACTAAGACGCAAGCCACCACCAGACTCCCCAAAGTCAGATGATCAGTCGACGTATTATAGTGCAACACACTAAGACGCCAACTACCACCAAACTCTCACTATGCCGAATGACAGCTAACGTATCATAGTGATGGTCACTAAGACGCCAACTACCACCAGCTATCGATGATATGTCCACCACTGAAGACATATCCATTCATGGTTCCACGTTTACCGTAGACCATATCGTCGTACAGAAGTACCACGCAACTCCATAGTAATATGTCTTATAAAGTCCCAAGTCATTCATTGCTCTTCATTATATTTATATATTCATTATTTTTTCTCTGAGCCTTCACATATTATTACTTTTATCCATTAGACCTTACTTCCATATGATATTGGTATGGGACGTTCATACAATGTACTTTGACTATAGTACTAAGAGTCGCGATCGACTCTGTACTTATATATGTACGATCATACAAATGTGTCCCCGCACGGTACATAATACTTCCCTTAGAAATCACTAAGTATGGAATTGTATTTAATGGACATAATAGTGATCGTATCTTGCTATATTTTTAATAAATATCCTTTTTTGAGTATTTTAAGTGATTTTTAACTATTTTTTATCAATTTTTGGTAATATCATTTTCTCATACTAACACTTATATTTCTTAAATTTAAGTATATGTTATTAACTTTTATTGTGACTAAACGTTCTTAAACGTTTTACTTTCATCTTAATTGATCTTTATTATGACTAATTAATAATAATATTTATTATTATTAATAGGTCGTTACAATTGCATATACTAATGTTTTGATATAAAAAATGCTGTCGTCTTAAAGTAAACACACTGGTTGCACACAACACATCTACAACACAACACATCTAGAAATCTAAATTTTTAATTCCGGCCTGCAATAAATTACGTATATATATATATATATGAATAAAATAAAATATTACGAGTTTTATTAATTTTATTCTGTTTTATTAATTATTATTACTGTCTTCATTAATATTAAACATAAAAGTAATGAAAAACAATTTAATTTACAGTCTGAAGTAAGTAAATGGCGCAAATATGAGTCTTTATGTTTAGATTATGTATTTGAGCCATTTTAAGTAAGAGTAAAGTGTAAGCACAGAGCAAATCGTAAGGAGTAAAGAGTAAGCACAAAGCCTTTATTTACATTATAGATCATGGAGATAATAAGCTCTGGCCACTTACCATTATTTTCATGTCATGTTTTTGTAAAAAGTTTAATAAAACTTAAAATGATCAAAATAGTTGACTTAGAGGGACTGCGGTGTTAGTTTTAGTACCTCTTACTTATGACTATTAACGGCAACTTGGAGAGACTCTTTACTCAGAAAGCCCTTCACCAAACCAATTAGTCCAGGAGTTTGCAATGCGCTGGAAGCTTACTGTCAAAGGTCTTCGAGATATCAAGTGCCTTATCATTGTTCTTGAGAGCCTCGCCTCAAAGATGAGTGGCATACACTAGAAGATCCATATTGGCGGTCATTAAGAAGATCATTTTGTTCTAGATATGCTATGAGGTGGTCATTCAATCATATGATAAATGAAATAAATTAAAATGTAATTAAATTCCAGGCTCAGTAATACAGATATTTAAATTATTGTGAACTTACTTTTTGAATATTTTTTTTTATTTTAAATTCCACGCGGACGAAGTCGCGGGCACAGCTAGAATGTTATATAAAATTTGAAATGAGAGTGACCTCGTCGTTCAATTACTCTCTTGTCCTGACAGTATATAAAATCGGTAATCTAAAAGATAAAAGATCTGTAGAAAGAAAAACCACTTGGAAAATTTGTGACCATATTAAAATGGCATATATCTCGGAAAAATAGCTCCAATATGTAATTCTGTAATAGTTACGTCGTAGGAAGAACGGCTGCTGGCGCTTGAAATATTTCTGTTCTACATTCAAAGTGGATGGATCAGGATCTTCTTTGTAATCTAAGTATAATATCTTCGTCTGAACATGATAGACATAAGTTAAGTTATTTTTACTGACCTTGTATTGTGGAATTTTATCGACCTCGTAGGATTTATAACTTTAAAATGTAATAAATAATAAATATACCACCAGCATTTATAACTTAAACCATAACGGGTTAGTTATGTTTTTTTATTTATAAAATGGACTGATATTAATTATAATACAATTTTATTATGTACACTCATGTTTCTTTCTGGTTTTTCATTTCAGCAAGTTGCTAAAAAAAGTAAACATTAAATAAATTAAACTATTTGATTATGGAGCATTCATGATCACGGGACGGACTCTCCGTCGATTGAACTGACTACAGTCAAAGTGTTGGAAACAAAATTAAAATAAAACGCAAAAAACATAATTAACCTAAAACGCGATACACACATTACTAGGCTGTAACGACGTAATCAATCAACCTGATTAGTTGATTATAAAATGTATAAAATGGCAGACCACAACTTTATTAAATAAATCAAATGTAATCTGTCACGAAGGAAACAAATTCCTTTATCCTGAACAGTAGTTCATATTTACAAAGCATTCCTTTTTATCCTTATAACTATTTTGCAAATAAATAAAACCTTATCTTTTTAATGATTATTACTGGCAGAATGCGCATAAAAATTGTCGCAAGAGTATTCAGACAAAAAGAAAATCCTCTCCAGATCGTTACATTAAAACGGAGACTCATGCTGCACAAATGTTCGATGATTTAGAAAACAATTCGACGCCGGAAAAACTTTGCAAGTGAAATTGCTTTGTTATTCCGCTACATTTAAAAAAAGTAATTTTCTTCTTCACTAAACAAACAGACAACCTTTCATAACCGCTACATAATCGGCAGTTCGTAATATTCATAAAATTTTGGCTCATTCATCCGTTCATATTTTCATAAGAGATGTAAATAAATTTACTTTACGTAAATATTACATATTCAGTAAATGTTTCAACCGAAATCACTTTTGTGAAAAATTGCGCCAAATGAATCAATCATTTCATTTTCTAATTCATGCAAAATTTAAGATTTTTATTCATATTTTGTTATTGCCATTTAAAATGGAAAAAAAACATTAGCGCTTTTTAACTAATGTATATGAAGTATATTTAATGATTATAAAATAGATAGTATTTTTTAGAACTAAGCTGGACACAAGCAACGTTACAAATTCGTTTTGGCGTAAGGAAATGAAAATAATTGATTTAAGGAAAATTTCTTGTGTCGCTCTACCTACCTTCACTGCTTATATTACTTATTATTTCGCCCAAAAAGCGACATGATGAAATTGGTTGCAAAAGGACCAACTTCGACGAACTTCAGGGTATTACAATGGTAACCAATAATAACTTTTTGACATTTAATTTCTTTTTCAAAAACAAAGAGTACTGCAACAGGGGAGAAAATGTTTAGTTATTTTTCTTTTGTTACGCTAAAGAAGTATAACTTCCTACGTGCGTACAAGTACACACATTTTTTATCTTAATGTTATATACAACTTCAGGTAAAGAAAATAATTCGAGCAAACTATCGTAATTATTAAAACAAATGGAAAACCAAAATATCATTCTTTAAAGTGGAAAATATTTTTTGCAATGTCATACTCCCCGAAATTCCCACTCGGTTTATTTTTATTGAATAACAATACTACTACGTCGAAAAAATATATTGAGAACAGACCTTTAGCAAAATATCAATTCCTTCCAAATAAATAATAAAAGTTGATAATAGTGTAAGTCGAATTCAAGTGCTACACAGAAAAAAAATTGACTTCACAAAACAGTGCCGAAAGCCTTAATGACTGCTTAGACCTCTTAGACTTAACAATTAAACAGCTCTTTCGCATCTAGCAACAGTTGAATTCAAAAGCTGGATTTTAGCATTTCGAAAAGTTGTTCCAGTTTGAGAATCAATTTATTAAAGCAAAGAGGTACTTGACAGTTTTCTAGCGATACGGCTAATTAATTAAAGTAGTTACGGACTATTTCTACTATTGCAAAATCTAAAGCGCCTTTATAAAGCGCCTTTATTTCGGCGAAAATTTGTTAATATTTTGCTTCTCCTTATAGTGATGATGTTTGCATACATGTTGATGACGTTTTTTTTATGGATAACCACAATGAGTTTTATAAGTAGTTTTGAATTAGTCTTCAACTAAAAATTAAATTCTCGTGTTTAGAAATAATATTATTAATAGTAGAGTTTTGTTTTGTATTCGCTGTAATATTATGCTAATTAAGAAAAAATCTTGTAGACATAGGAAATTAACAGGAAGCTATTTTAGGTACAGTTATATATATACAAAACATGCTTAAATCGTAAAGTATTTCTAAGAAAATTCTTATTTATTCCTTTTAGCAACTACTTTATTTTAAAACATGGACAAACACTGACATATAATAAATTATTCTAAAATTCTAAGGTGAAGTAACTCCTATTTGTTAGTGAAAACGACGTTTTGCATCCATGTTTTACAAAAATAAACAACTCATAAAACTACATCCTGAGATTTCCAAAAAACAGTATAATAAGGATATGTCATGTAATTTATTTATTAAAATATCTGCATTATTAGTATTACGAGTATCTAGAAAGGGCGTATTTCGTTTTTCGTAACAAAAAAATCACTGTGATAGAATTTTTTGGCCCTATTTTCACATTTTATATTTTTTATTATTTGTGTATTTTTCCAAAAGTTCGTGTATTAAACACAACCTCAATATCAGGACCATAGAACACACTTCCATAGGGGGCTACTCCGCCACCCCATGTCGCCTCCTTTTGCATCCATCTCCATCGAGTTCACTGAAAAAATGTCAAGGGAGCGAAGAGATCTGGCGATAACAAGAAAGAAGCGTTCCGTCTCTTACCAAGAGATAAGGATTGTTCTTTCGTCGCTTTACCGTAAACAAACCTCTCAGCCGTTTAGGGTACGAAAATCATCGTTCGCCGTATCGTCGATACAGGTATCCACAGGTAGCCACATCAACCAATCCAATGGTACAATCCGCTGAATCGCTGAGGATGTGAAGGTGACGAAACGCATTGCAAAACACTGAGGCTAACACTATAAAACACCTGTTAATATTCCTCTTGAACATGAACATAATGTTGAAGAGGTTTTAATTCATTTTTATACAACGTGAAGTAAAGTACTTTTTAAATGAAAAAACTTAATTTCATCTATGTACGCATACGCAATGTAATATGATAACCACCCCGTCATTAAAATACGGAATAACTTCCAAAAATAATATAATATTAATAATATTACATTAATATTATTGAAACTGTTCGAATGCCTTTCGATGAAATTAGTCCTGTCAACAATGAAGCGTTCTGGAGAATATTAAGTAAGGCGTTTTTGCTTACATTGAATAAATAATATTTATTTCGGTTTACATTTGATTCTCATAAGAACATTTGCTTGCAAGAAAATTTCATTTAAATCTTTTGAGTAATCTACGCTATCTATATGCTGAATGTCATCTGATTCAGGTAAACACTATTTTTATATAATTTTTAGTTTTTATTTTATTACATTACATTTATTTTAAAACATCTTACATATTGTTTTAGGCAATTGGTAACGTTTTCGGCAATAAGATAAAAATTGTACATCATCGAATTATCCATAATGCCTGGCAGATGGTCCCTTTGTCGCACATAATGAATTGAAGAAATTCGTAATAGTGAACGGTTGTTATAATAATGTGATGAAGGAATGGAAAGTCTTGACGAACCGTCTTGTATTAACTGATGTTTTTGCTTTCAGTCCCGAGACTATTAAAGCTTCATCTGAGACAGAACCGGTGGGCTAGCCAGAACCCACGGGCTTGGGCCCTCCGCTGTGCGTTTAACTATGATGTGTCATCTAAGGGCCATCGAGGTCGCGGTTCGGACCGAAACCCCGATGGCCGTCGACTGTTTTTAGCTAATCGGTGGCTGGGGGCGGTGAGAACCGCCCTGGAACGCGGGTAAAATGAAAACTATTATTACTTAATGTCAGTTGAACCGCCAGCTCACTTGACATGATTCTATTAAATTAAAAAAATCTCTAGTTTTAATCCGAAAAATTCCCAGTTCCTTCAATTATTGTAAATAACTAGCTCCTGCCCGCGGCTTTACTTTGGGCCAACGCTAACTTTTAACCCGCGACTTCGTTTACGTCGAAAGTATTACTTAAAAATATTTTCACGTACATGCACGTATGTACATGCTCCGTCTTGTATTAACTGATTTTTAAGCTAACGCAGAACCGGTGGGCTAGCCAGAACCCACGGGTTTCCGGGCCCTCCGCTGTGCGTTTAACTATGAGGTGTCATCTAAGGGCCATCGAGGTCGCGGTTCGGACCGAAACCCCGATGCTTTTTAGCTAATCGGTGGCTGGGGGCGGTGAGAACCGCCCTGGAACGCGGGTAAAATGAAAACTATTATCACTTAATGTCAGTTGAACCGCCAGCTCGCTTGACATGATTCTATTAAATTAAAAAAATCTCTAGTTTTAATACGAAAAATTCCCAGTTCCTTCAATTATTGTAAATAACTAGCTCCTGCCCGCGACTTAACTTTGAGCCAACGCTAACTTTTAACCCGCGACTTCGTTTACGTCGAAAGTATTACTTAAAAATATTTTCACGTACATGCACGTATGTACATGCTTGTATCTTGTATTAACTGATGTTTGTGCTTTCAGTCCCGAGACTATTAAAGCTTCATCTGACGCAGAACCGGTGGGCTAGCCAGAACCCACGGGTTTGGGCCCTCCGCTGTGGGTAGGGCCACGCATGTGCTCATGCGTACGTTTAAGTGTGGTATGTCATCTAAGGGCCATCGAGGTCGCGGTTCGAACCGAAACCCCGATGGCCGTCGACTGTGCAATTAGCTAATCGGTGGCTGGGAGCGGTGAGAACCGCCCCGGAACGCGGGTGTACCTTGTGTACGCGTTGTGTTGGTCTCGCCGTGCTCGGATGCGAGGGCGAACTAGTATGTTTGTTGTTGCACTAACTGTGGGTGTAGTGTTGTCATAAAGGGATATTTGCCCCAACTTTCTGCATTGACGAGGGCCATTATAAAGATGTGACGGGTAAGTACTTCGTGTGAAGTGAATCGCCACACTCTTTTCGGGATTTATTTCTATTCTCCATTTGCGGAACCAGTCGCCGAGGCGGTCGGCGGCGCTTTGGAGTCGAGTGGTTAGTTGTCTAAGGTTGCGGTCTGAATAAAAGAGCGCCGTGTCATCCGCGAAAAGCGCGAGATTGACGTGGGGGGTCTTTAGGTATATCGCTCGTGTAGAGCGTAAAGAGCAAAGGTGAGAGGCAGGAGCCTTGTGGTACGCCGGCCGTGAGGCGGCGGCTTGTGGAGAGGGTGCCTTCAACTCGATATCGAAAAGAGCGGTTTGACAGGAAGGCCCAGATGGTGTGTACGAGCCTATCTGGCACTTTGAGTGTGTATAGCTTGTAAAGCAAGCCGTTGTGCCAGACCTTGTCGAATGCTTTTGCGACATCGAAGAAAAGAGCCCCTGTACTAATATGTTTAGGGTGATTTAGGCCTTTTAGGATATGTTCCGTTAGGCGGAATAGTTGATCGAGACAGGAATGTCTAGCTCGAAAGCCGAATTGTTCCGCCGGCAGAAGGCCGTTGGTAAACATGTGCTCATTGAGCCTGTTTAATAAAAGCCGCTCGTAGAGCTTCCCCAGGCAACTGAGGAGGCTGATGGGACGATAACTAGAAGGCTGGTTGGCTGGTTTATTCGGCTTGCGAATGCCGATAACCGTGGCTTCTTTCCAGTCGTCGAGAAAGGAGCAACTGGAGAGTAAAGTGTTGTAAATGGTCGCCAGTAAACAGATAAGCCGCCCAGGGAGAGCTTTAAGAATTTTGTTACTAATATTATCTGGACCCGGAGCGGATTTGGGTTTTAAGTTTTTAATAATATCTTGGACCTCTTCGGGGGTCACTGAACTCAAAGGATCGCCTTCCGGTGGAAGCGCAGCCCTAGTCTCGATTACACGGTCCACCTCCGTTAGGTGGACTGTATCGGTGTGTTCGCGCGATGGCGTACATTGCTGCTCTAGGTTGTCCGCAAGGCATTCGGCTTTTTCGGAGTCATCTAGGGCTACTGAAGCGCTATTAGGTCTAACTAACGGCGGTAGAGATTCGCGGGGGTCTGCTTTCAGACTGCGGGCCAACCGCCAGTAGGCGGTGTGCGATGGCTCGATGTCCTCTAGGAGAGTGTCCCACGTTGTATGTCGGTGTTCCGATATACGATCTTTGACTTCTAGCTGAAGGCGTCGAAGTATGGTTCGGTTCGATTCCGATCGGTATCGGTCGAAAGCGCGTTTGGCTGCATTTTTCTGTCTAATTAGCAGTCTTAGGTCGGGCGGAAAGTTAAACCGTCGGTCGCCCGACAGTTTCACCGTCCGTTCCGAGTCTGCGACTGCGGAAGTAATAGTTTCGCGGAGACTCGCTATCGCTCGATTTGCGTCATCGAACGTAGCTATCGTCTCGGGTAAGTCTAATAAGTCCTGGGGGTCCAAGGCCTTGAGTTTGACCTCAAGACGATGCCAGTCCACTACGGATTTGGTCGGAGGGACCACGCCGGCGTTCTGGCCCAGTTTACACAGGACGGGCCTGTGGTCTGAGTCTAGTTCATGGATTGTCTCTATCGACTCGATGTCGAGCGAGACCTCCCTGAATAACATTATGTCTAGGACACTCGGTGACGCGTGCTGGTAGTTGTCCACCGTAGGATACCTAGTGGGAGTCGCGGGAGCAACTATACTGAAATTTAGGTTATCGGATAAGCTAAAGAGATGCTTTCCGTTGTTGTTTGGGATGCTGTTGATATCCCATGAGCCGTGTTTGCAGTTTAGATCTCCTGCAATTATCACGGAAGGGCCTAAGTTAAGAAGCGTATCTAGGTCGCTTTGAAGGAGGGTTCTATTCCCCGAGAGGTAGGCTGAGTCTAGTACAAGCGGCCTGTGGCCGGTGAGCGCTAACCTACACGCGGATGCCTCTATTTGACTTAGCTCTGGAATGTCGAGCGGGCAACAGTGCAAGGACCGTTTATAGTAAATTAATGTGCCTCCCAGACGGTTTGCTAACCGGTCGTGGCGGACAATGTTGTAATTTGCGATTCTGGGATCGCGTACACTAGGTTTTAAGAATGTCTCTTGCACTAGAAAAATATCTACGTTATAATCGCGGAGGAATTCCGCGATTTCGTCCCTTTGACCCTTTATGCCGTTTGCGTTGAAATACGAAACAACCAGAGCCCGAGGTTTTGTTCTATCTGCGGTTGTACTTCCCATTAAGGTGTTTTTATGATTCTAATTTACGACGCGGCGGAGCGCGGTTTTATTGCGCGGACTATTATGTCTTTTATGGTTGGCTCGTAAAAGCCCATAGGGCTTCTACAAGCGTCTTGTGTTGGCAGATTGCTCTAAGCCGCTCATTGCCAGATGTGGCGGCCGCTATTTTAGCGGACAATACGGCGAGTTACTGCCTATTGATTGTGTTTAATAGGCTGCAGATGTTGGCGATTTGCGCGAACGGATCGTCCTTGTTTTCCGCGAAAATCGACGGAGTTGGCTGCACCTGCGGCCGCGGCGCCGTTTGACAGGCGGGCAGCGATTGTGCGATCGGTCGTGAGGCGACCGGGGGCGTGACTACCTGCGCGGCCACCTGGGGTTTCGCCCAGGCGTTTGTGACGGGTACGGGCGCGGGAACGTTTTTTACGGACGCGGGTTTGGGCAACGTAGATTTCGCGGGAGATTTTCTCGCGGGAGTTTTCGGGGCCTTAGCGTAGCCTCTGTAGCTAGCCGGGTGGCCGGTAGCGTGACAGTTTACGCAGTCCGGTGGATCTGCGCAATCTTTCGGCCTCGTGCACTCGGTTGTGCCGTGGTCACCGGTGCATTTGACGCACCTAGGGTGAGCGAAGCAATTTTTGGCCGTGTGGCCAAAATGTTGACAGTTGTGGCACTGTGCCACAACACCTGATTTACGTGGGGGCTCGATGACTAAGTCACTGAGCCCACAGACCCTCTTTAGGTTGAAGATGGCCTTACCTTCCGGGGGTAGGGTCAAGTTCAACCATGACCATGTCCATAGGGACACGGGTTCTGGGGTGTCTAAGTCGTCGCACTGCGTTTACGGGGTATCCCTGAGTGCGGATATCGACTTTGGCCTTATCGACATCCGACTCTTTCGGGACGCCCTTGATAACTACCCGAAGTTTGCGTTCTTCGGGCAACGAGTAGGTGTGAAAACCTATCTTATTTTCGCGCAAGTATTTCGTTACGCGGCGGAAATCGTCCGTTGTGTCAAGGTATACGCGGATACCCATTTGTGTGTTTTTCGACCGGGGGGTCGCGGATATTGTGGCGTTCAAACCACGAACAGATTTGGTGCCACTTAGCCTTCTCCTGAATGATGATGGGTGGAGGAGGCTTTATTTTTCGCTCAGAGGCGAATTCGGGCATCGGTTTAGCTGCCGCGGCCGCCTTTTTTGGCGGGCGTCGCTGTGGGACGTATCGTTGCGGCGGCCTCGCATTCGGGGGGTCGCTATCGGTAGCAGGGCGTTTCTTGCCCTTTTTGCGTGATTTTACGACGGTGAAGCCGTCGTCGTTCGCGTTTTCGTCGGGGGGTCGTTTCGACCTCCATATCCGATCCGCCGTCCGATTGTGATTCGGGTACGGCGGTGCGGACGGGGGCCGATTGGGGTTGCGCGGAAGGCGCGACGGGCACGATCGCGGCGGCGGAAGTCGACGCGACGGGCGTTTCGAATATCGCTGAAGGCGACGCATTAGCGGGTGCAGAGGGCACCGGAGATGGCGGCGAGTTGACAGCCGTGGAAGCCGAGCTGTCGCTAGCGAACTCGGCTAGACGTCGTTCATTCGCGAACGCGAGGAATTTCGCCCACACTTCGGGACATTGCTGACGTAGGAACTCCTCTAGGAGGGAACCCATTGCGAGCGCTTGAACCTTTGGGGCTTGCGCCCCGCCGGCGTGTAGGTTACTAAATAGGCCTCCCCACCTTGCGGCAGGGAGGTGTGTGCCTAAAATAAAACAGTTATTCGCCTGCGCTTTAGGTGCGCTAGGGTGAGTACCTAGCCGTCGCCTGTCGCAACAAGCACACAGTTATTGAATAAAACAATGCAGCCTCTGAGGCGAGAAGTGTGTATAGAATTCTACTTATAGAACAGGAACCTGCCTACGAGCACAACACTACACTAACACTAAACTATTGCACTGTTTGCACAAAGATTTAAAATGCAACCGAAGTTGCGAGTGGCGTCTAATTCGGGTGGCATGAGCCCTCCGTCTTAGATAGAGGTCCGTTCCGTACGAGAGCACGGAGCGGAATGTATGTACATGCATTTCACGTACATGTACATGCACGCAATATTTTCATGTACATGCATTTCACGTACATGTACATGCACGCAATATTTTCATGTACATGCACGTATTATTTAAAAATATTTTCAATATTTTTAAATAATACGTGCGTTAAGGAGCTATTTTAGGTACCTACATCAAACTAAAGGTGAGCCAACCTGAAAAGGTTAGTTGTCGCCGACTTTATTTTAGAACTTTTAAAGGGCAACATTTCTGTCACGCATGATTTTTTCGAAATTTTAACTGTTTGCCCAGTGCACGCAGCGACAGCTCTCAAAAGGAAAAAAAACGATTTTGATACATTCTTCATTGGTGTTCCGCTTCTATTTATTTTAGCTTGATGATATATAGCCTATAGCCTTCCTCGATAAATGGGCTATCTAATACTGAAGTAATTTTTAAATCGGAACAGTTCCTGAAATTAGCTCGATTAAGCAAACAAACTTTTCGGCTTTAATATTAGTATAGATACACAAGAATTGAATTTAAAACAGTCAATATAAATACAATAGATACAGGTTCGAAAACCTTACGAAAATAAAGTTAATTGGTAATTTAGTAGATGAAAAGAATGACTTCTTTTATTTAATTGCATAATTTTATACCAAAATATTTCACAAATTTCAATTGTATTGCTAGCGATTGGGGTAATCTTGTGGGAAATCATTTTGAATAATTACATATCTTGAAATATAAACGTAACGTAACATTTTCAGCGAGTATTTCCACCAAATCATCTGGTGGATAATGGAATTAAGTTAGCAATTTTGAAGTCGAATAAAAATACTATGAAAATGTCTGAGACAAAAATAACGTGTTAATAATTACCGTTTTAAGTTATTTTTAACATATTTACTCAAAATAACGTTCAGATGTAGAACTTATGATGATTATATGTAAAATTGCGTATTTTTTTAACGACTTTAAGAATTACAAAGTTCGATATTCGTCTAAACTTCGTTCTCAAAATTAGACCAAAATGACGATAGAAACGAGTAAGAGTTATATACACGTAGTATTGAAAAACATTTAGTAAAGTAAAGTAACAGTCTATACATATCCCACTACTGGGCAAAGGCCTCCTCTATACAGAGGGTATCAGGGCACAGTCCACAACGCGGCCCCACTGCGGTTAAATAACAGCTTTGTTTCAAATTGTCATTGTTGTTTCAGGTGAAAACGTATTTTTTTGGGTAAATTTACATAAAAGTTTGATTGTGTTGATAATTCGCTGAGCAAAATAAAATAACGACGAAGTACATATGTTTTATAATGTATTTGTTAAATTTACATAAAAGTAAACTGAAATCAATTGAGCTATTATAAAAATTTTTTTCGGCGAAATTTACGGTCATATTTCAATGATGATCATTTTAGAAAAATGAAACCTAGCTAGAGCGATTTTTCGCCCCCGAACCTACGCGTTTAGGTACTAAATTACTTGCTAACCCTAATAACCCTATATTCATTTATTGTCGCGGCTGTAACGACACGCTGTATATATATATACAAGAATTGCTCGTTTAAAGGTATTACATTATTACCCAAAAGCATCTGATAAACTGGAAAGAAATCATAAATATGGCATAAGCCACTGTAAGCATTGTATCAATATATTCTACTTACCGAAGTCTCATATTTTATGAAGCAATTAAAGCATCTAGCAATTACGAAACCTATATGGATTTCCGTGAGAAGAATACAAAATTGTGGATTTCCTAAAGAAGAATCTTGACATTAATATTAAAAAAGCTTACACGGAACAATTAGGTAATATTCTAATTTATTAAATCGTTATTTAATTTGAGGCTTGTTGAATGTAACACTGTGCTGTAAAATTGTGTATTATTTTGAAACATATTCTAAAATAATATGGTTTATGAAACGACAACATGAAAAGACGTGATCGTTATTTAAAAAAATATATTTTTATGGAAAACATCCTGAAAACATTCCGCAGCTCATGTTTTCCCCATTTTTGAATATAACTGAGGTTAGAATTTACATATCAAGGCTTCACCAATTTTTATTTATTATATAAATAAATAAGAAATACGGTTACGGTTAAATAAAAATATTTTCAGATTTTATTGCTTTTAAGTTTCTTTTAAAATGAGCAGAGAGTGAAGACCTTTCAACTATTAATGAAAAACACCATTTGTAGTCTTTGTATTGATTCGAGTATCTATTAATTTTAAACAAGCTAAATCAAAGAAATATTTTGAAAATCATGTCACTAGTCATCTTGTATCTAATAATAACGGAAGACACGCTTTCATTCTGGAGGCTATATATCCCTTCATCAAATATCGTTTCTACGGATGGGATCGACGCTACTCGAAAGCTATGCGTGCCCTTTTTATTATTGGTATAATATCAAGAAATATATAAAATAAAAATATATATTAAATAGATCAAAATTCATGATAAATAGCTAACAAAGAGCATACATAGGATCCGTCCGGGCGTTCGTTATTATTTTAGTGTCTTCAAACATCTTTTTATATCTTGGCACAAGTGAATTAATTGTATGAGGACACATTTGGCAAAACTCAATCAACGTATTACAAGTAACGAGAGAGCCACGCAGCAACGTCTGTTGACACAAATGGTGCTAATCGACTGGTTTCGAGGCCGTCCAACATATAGGTTAACTGCACATGTGCAACCCTTCCGATATTTTATATGGTAGGCAGTTTTCATCAAATTTTTAATATAGTTTGTGACTGTGTTTTAATAATAAATCTACGTGACATATGGATTCGCGTCTACTTTTTGGAAGTAATAAAAATATGTTATCAGTATCATAATTTTCTATTTATCGTTTTAGTACATAAATGTTCTATAAGCCGAAATGTATGGGTAGGTTAAGATTCTACGTGGTATGCTGCACGCCTTAGTCACATAACCATTTAGAATATACAGGCGTAATATAGTTATATTATCTAACATACGCAGAGCCGACGGCAAGGCACTCAAAGATAATCGATTTCAGAAGTCGGTCATGACTGTCACAAAATCATGTACGTAATTCAACTACAATTAAGTAATGATTGACACACAGAAGATTAAATATTATTCTTCAAGTATTCATTGCATTCTACGCAAAAGCATCAAAAAATATTCAAATGAATGAAAATCTATTATCCTCATAATGTGAAACAGACTATGTTTCACGAATATCTGTTAATAAATAATTCGTCAGCAAAACTTTGAGCAAACTCTTTGCACGTGAAATTGCTTTGCTATTCCACAACATTAAATAAATGTAATTTTCTTGTTCACTAAACAAACCTTAGTAAGCCTTTCGTAACCGCTACATAATGTTATCTAGACGAATAATATCGTAATATTCATAAAATTTGGTTCACCCATCGTTCATATTTTCCGTAAGAATATCATTGTGCGTAAATATTTGATATTATTTCAGCACTTATCAAATTTTTATGGTGACGAATTTCATTTTCACAATACATGAAAAATGTCTTAGTATAATAATTAATAAAAATCTAATTATTTATTAGAGCTAATTTATTATCTATGATATTACTTTTTATAACAGCTTTATTACTAGAACAAAATTAATATATTGTCATAAATCACATTATCTTCCTCCTGCTCGTATCCCATCTAAGTGGGATAGGGACTACATGATCATTTTCATGATCGGCTGTTTGCTTAAAATTGTGTTAATAATATTTGTTCCGTGTGGGAATTTAATCCATGACTCAGTGACCCGAATAGTTTAAAACTTGCGAGGAATCATAGTAAATAGACTAAACATTTAAGTTAATAGTAGTTAAACTAAAATAAATATTACTATTATTGTAGAAGAGTTGAATTAGTCATAAGATTTTTCATTACAAAAAGCCTTAACTTTTAATTCAAATTTATACAGAGTGTTACAAACATACCCTTAAATCTGAACGGTCCCTTGCAAAGAGTCGATTGGTAATATTGTTTGACAATTTGAAAAATTTTGTTAGTATGAAAATGTATAAAAGTATTTGGATAAAACATAAAATAATCATCATTGAAACGCAACCCTGAAAATATTAAACTACCTAGAAAGTTATTTGCATTCTTACCTTATTTCCTACGTAAATGACGACAGCCTTTAAAGATTACTTACAATAATAATAAAAACAGAATTCTAATTTCGAATCTATTCATCTAATTTAGAGGAGTTTCTCAAAGTGTGCTGGATACAAAACCTCACTAGTCAAGATACGGCCTATGTTGCATTTCGGATGGTTAATGTTACGAAATCGGATCACGCGTTGCTCCATTTCAACTAGCCATTTAACTTCGTCCGTCACATAACCCCACAAAAAATCTCTTTTTCAAATTGTTTAAACAGCAAAAGTCTACTACTATTAGCTAATTTACAAATGATTTTAATTATTTTTTTATATAAAAAGACATAAAATACTGATTATATACTAAACAGTGTCGCATTTTATAATCAAGTTTAATCATCTACGTACAGTCTGTCCCGTAACCTTGGACGCTGTAAAGGGTTCGAAACGTCTGGAAATAAAACTAAAAATAATCGCGATAAATCCCTAAACATTATTTCATTTAGAAATGTGTAATCGCGTAAATACAAGAAATTATAATGTATGTACATACATTTACATATTATGTATATTAACTTTAGAGATTTATTCTCAAATTTATATTTACATTTTACTTATTTACATATTCTTTATATTAATGCACGTCTATATCAAGGACCTTTAAATCATGACATTTAGCATTTCTCTACAGTCTGAAGAATCTTACTACAGAGAATAACGAACGAAAATTCAAGAAATTCCAACCAAGCGTGATGCTATTGTACAGCACTTGTAGCCGCAAATGCACCGCAATTGCTTTACGGTGCCCGCATTTTTCTTTTTATTATTCATTGAATTAAGTTACTTGTTGCTCGCCGTATGCCAACTAAATAAGCTCAAATACCGATATACTACGTATATTCGATGGTCTATGAATAAATTGGTCTTATACATAATAATAAATGTTGTACAGTACAGAACTAACAAAATAACTATTTTTTGAAGGAGAACCAAAGAGGATAATAATCTACCTGACGTTAAGTGATAACCACCGCCCATGGACTTCTACGAACCTCAAGCGTTGCAGATGCGTTACCACCTTTTAATAAAGTACTGGGCTCCGGTTACCTCACCGACAAGACGAAACGGAGAAATGTAATACTTTAACGGTGGTAGGGCCACGCAACAGCCTCGGCTGTTGCACGAATGGGCAGGCCCGTCCGGTTAAGTACCACGACCTCACAGAAGACCAGCGTAAAGTGGAAGTTTGACAAATACTGTCGCGTTTCGTCTGGTGAGTGAGGTAGCCGGAGCCCAATTTTCAAAAGGTTGTCAACGCATCTGTAACCCTCGGGTGTAGCAGATGTCAATGGGCGGCGGTATTCACTTACCATCAGGTAAACCGTCTGCTCGTTTGGCAACTGGTCACATAAAAAAAATCTTTAAATTCACGCCGATCTCCTGTGAGGTGTACCACTGTCTGGATAACAGTTCAAAATGAACCGCGCAATGTACATTAACTTCTTTTTGTTTCAGGTCTCAAAGCAAAGGATATCAGAGTGCAGAAAAACACGAAATACCGCTTTGGGTTGGCAGACTTGGCGGTTAATTTTTAACCGCATAATTTCAACGGTCCTGCAAAACTTATTATCTTTTAATCGAAGTGATTTTTTTTCAACTTACAAATTACTTTCACTATTATATCAAGTTATTTTGTAATATTCATCTCGAAGTGAAGTATCGCCTAAGACTATTAAAATTTTATTCTTTCTGGGACTTTAAGATACGTGAATGATGAAAAATCAAATTATATTTTTTGTAAAAATGATTAATCAACCATGTACCATTTACATGAGAAAACAGTATTAAAACAGTGTAATTACAGAAATATTTGAGCAAGTACAATATTAATAGTACATTACTGATACAAACCAAATAAGTGGCGATTTACTGATATATAATTAATATACAAAAACGTATAATATGTAACATTGGTGTGTATGTGTGCGTAAGTAATTCAAACACCTTACACACTAACCCTACTATCGAAAACGAAATTATTTTCATTTATAAAACTCATTTCTGCATTATCTTATAACCATTCGTTAACTGACAGGATGCTGTCCGAAAAATTCGCCCTAAGGTTGCGATTAATATGCATCTGAAATATTTTAATTGAATTATTGTGTTGTCTCTTATGGATACTAAATCAATTTGCTATATGTTTATTTTTGACAGTAATCTAATATCCACTTTGAAACTCCTAAAATAAAAAATAGCACCTATTATACTAAAGCATCTTAGGAAAACCAGGTCTCTATTTCATAGAGGCAATCTGTTATGCTATCAGTTACATTATAGTCAATGCTATGTTCTAGATAAGAACCATAACCCTATTGAAGATATTAACCTTAGTGATTTTTATCAAACTATACGTGAAACCGCAGCACGCATTGGAAATTCGTGATAAAATGAACCATATTCACACACATACGTCAATTACATCTCATCTAATGTAGTTTAATGCAATTTTCTCTTTGCTCCCCAGTTATTGCAACTTTTTTAAAATAGAAATCGTTAGGTACACAATTATAAATTTCTTTTACTTAAACAAATAATACTAGAATTTAATTTCCCTTTACCGTTACCAAATGCATACGAGCTAACTGCACAAAACCCAAAGTACAACTATCTAAGCGAGAACACCTGAGACCATACAATTACGTATTCTTTATTTATTCAATGTTATGTTTCGCTTGCAACGTTTTAGCATAAGAACATGTGAATTTGCAAATAAGTGAAATTTGATAAAGCAAATTGATAACAGATAACGAAGAGTTTAAGGATGCTTATTACATTTTAGTATATAAATTTCAATACCATCCACTTTTAGCTACTAAACACAATATTAAACTGAATCATCGGCACCGTCATCCGCCAATGAAATGTCAGCCACAATAAGAATTGTAGTACATTTGTTTATAGCAGTTATGGCCGTACTTTCAGCCCCTTCCATAAAGGCGAGAAAATAAATGAACGAGGGTACAACGACCAGCGTTAGACTCTTCAATAATTCTATTTATTAAATAAACTCCGATTTATTATGTAAAACCACTTATATCACTTTACGTGACTTTTTTATCTATTTTATACTTTTACACAAATAATATACAGTACCTGGAGGACGGAGCTTTGCTCGTTCATGTAATTTGGAAATAAAAATAATGAAGAAAATGATCTGGTATAGAAAAAAAAAGTAAAAAATAAGTGTGTAAATGATCGTGATCGGGGCCGCCCGATTACCGACCGAGCTATTATAACATTTTTTTTGCGGAGAAATTTACTGTCATAAAGTAAAGTAAAGTAACAGGCTATATATATCCCACTGCTGGGCTAAGGCCTCTTCTATACAGAGGGTATCAGGGCATAATCCACCACGCGGCCCTTCTGCGGATTAGCGGACTTCACATATCTTCGAAATATATATTTTTTTGTTATTATTTCGAAAATATGCAGGTTTCCTCACGATGTTTTCCTTCACCGCGGAGCACGTGATAAGTCAGCACTTAAAGTTAAAAACTTCATTGGTGCCGGGGATCGAACTCAGGTTGCTCGAGTATATTGAATTAAAGGCGAGCGCCCGGACACTGAGCTATCACGCCTCTTACTGTACTTACGTACGCACTGTACGTACTGTACGTACTGTATCTTACTGTCATATTCGAATGATATTTTTCATTCCTTGAAAATAGGGATAAAAGGACATTTTCTAAAAATGAAACCTAGCTAGATCGATTTTTCGTCCCCGAATCTACGCACATACTAAATTTCATGAAAATCGCTGGAGCCGTTTTCGAGATTCCGATTTTATATATATATATAACTTGACTGACTGATGATTATTTTTTTATTAACTTATTACATAATCTATTTATACAAAAGTTTGAAATTCATTTGCTTATATAAGATTTGAAGGTCTTCGTACCATAGAACAGAATACTATCTTTGAAATATAATGAACACATTCAATGATAGTATTCTCTTGTAATCGACCAAAAAATTATCTTGTCGCTAAATGAAAAAATAATTAGTGGTTAAATACTTTATCTAAATAAACAATTTTAAAATTCAAATAACTGAATATAAAATAATTTTCCAGAGAATTATCCGCACATTTAGAATAATATTATAGACTCAAAGAGCCATAGAAAGCCACAGAGAAATATCTTCGATTGCCCATTCTAATAACATATTTTTTTATTTGAAAAAATGATTTTCTAACACTGAACTTAAGTATTTTATTCTTTTGAACATACTTTTGTGTAAACTGAAAATAAAATTGTTGCACGCTAATAATTTATTCTTCAACTTCAAAACATTATTTAAAGAAATAGATAATTAAAAAAATAGCATTCTACAATGATTACTAGAAAATTCTATGCTATTTATAGCATGGAATATTCCACTAAATCAAATGTGCGAAAAATATAAATATGCACAACTGTAGACTTCACAAGTTTCCAAACCATATTTTATACTCATGACTCTTAATGTCAGTTCTTTAGACGTTTTCTAAACCGCAATAACGAATCTCAAATGCAGCTGTTACGGACCCATCCTCGATGATAACATAATATTAATAAAAGTGAATAAAGAGTGTCTAGGTGAATCCAGGAGATATTTTATTCCTTTTTATTTACTTTCTTTTGTCTGTGCTATAAGTACTTCTTTTTTTAATTTTGCTGTTTATTATAATTTAAACATAAAACAACACATATAATATGATGTTAAGCAACTACTTTTTTTTTTTATTTTTAACCAATTGAACAAATATGCCAAAAACTTTCAAAACAAAAATTCACGACTTAAGAATATTGAAAGCTGCTTACAATTAGGTGGAGCTAAATTCATAATCTGCACATCTGTACTCGGTCACTATGTAATAAATGTTAAATAGGTATCTATCAAATGAATTATTATTGTTATGTATACAATATCATTTTGTAAACGTAGAGTTGAGAACTAACAAAAACACCTCCACCTACTGTTTCTGTAGCTATCAAATCAGTTAAGGATGAAATCAGGTAATTATATACTGCCAAATATCGGCAGTGAACGGCTGCAATCTGAGGATGATAAAAAAAATGAAGAACAGTCAACTTCTCATAATATACGTAGTTTCAGGGTGAAAGGCATTTGTATCTGTATTATATAGCCTAAATAATTTAAAGCTTAATTCATGCACCAATAAAGTAAAATACGTAACTGCAAAGGAAAAACGTTAATAAAATAAGAACGAAATTGTGAAGACCATTAATAGAATTACGTTTCATAAGCTGTTAGGGTAAAGCAAACACTTTTTAGCCAGTCCCCTTTGTCGTCACCAATTCAAACTTTGTCCATAAAGCACTTAGACACATTAAATTTCATTTACAAAAGTTCCCGTTATATTTTAACCATTGGGAGAACGAAGCGAATGCTGTCTTCTTTTGACCCGACTGCGCCAGAAGGAGGGTTATGTTTTTCAAAAGAATGTATGCAGATATGTATAATTATTTGGCATGCTCTGCAGCCAGAACAACTAAGCTAAAATCCATTAAGATTTTAGCTTGCGTGGTGTCGTTAGATTCGTATTTATGGTGAGAATGACACTGGGTATATCAAAATAAGAAATTACAAGAAAAGTCGAGTTTTTTTAATTATATTCTCCTTGTTATTGAGCATATTATGTCGGAATGTTAGTGCAATTCTCAGTACACTGTACCGACTCTGTCCATGTGCTCTTGGCACAGTTACTATGCCATTCGCTTCGGGACCGCGGAACGTAAGTTTGATTCCCACATGGGATAAATGTTTGTGTGACCCACAGATAACGGTTTCGCAAAATGCTCTTAATTATCGCTCGCTTATCTAATACAGTAACGGAGCTTTGATAAATAAGACAGATTATTATATTTGTGATTTCTGAAGTACATGCCCTCGATTTGCAGTCGTTTCAGATCTGCCATAAATTCATAAGAGGGAAAAGCTTTTCAACCTTTAAATGCAAAACGTGTATATTCGGTTCATTTGAATGCCTAACACAGTACGAATTTGCTAACAAGTAATTTTTTTGTCTGTTTCAATCACTTGCCGAACTGTATCAATATTGGATTCTGTTACCACAGTCGCCAGCCAGTTTTTATAGTCATGGAGATGATGGTTTCCACGCGCAAATTCTCCAAAACACGAGTTAGCAGTGGTGCAACGTGGTCATTCATCACCAACACCCAACTGAAGTTTCTGGCAACTCTCTTGTTGACGTAAGCCTTAGCGAAAGTGAGCGAAATTCTTCACTCATTGTAATAGCCTTGCAAAACTATATTAAGGCCACCACAATGAGAAAATCGAATGACAGTCTTTTTTACCAGTATGACTACACGTACATGATTATGTTAAAACTCTTTTATTTATTAAACTTGGCTTATTAGTTAAGAATTATATTAAAATATTTCCGGATACACTTTTTTTGTCTTTAAAGGATGATCTAGGCACACAGCCTTCTTATAACTATAATATAATATAATATAATATAATATGGAGGAAAGGATTCCTAGATAAAAGCCGTAACCAGCCAAAATTTGTACAAGAAACACTATTACTATTTACAAAATAATTATTTTTCTTTGAATTATAAAGGTGAGCATCATAATTACCCTTTATGTATTAAGTTAACAGTTTATTTCCATAAATCAAAATCAAATATGTAGAAAATTACAAGCTTGCAGTTCAACTTTTACGTCATCAATTTTCAAGAAATGCTGTTCTTTATCAACTTAAATTTTTTTTTAAATATCACTCATTGAAATTGTTCCGCTAATAATGTATTTACTCTGTTTACCTAAAACTATCGTTTCATATGATAACAATTTACTAAACCTTCTACATTTTTCTATATGGCGCGGAGTCCTGGATCGTTAAAGCAGCAGACCGGTGACTCATTGACCCTTTCGAGATGTGTTGTTGGAGACGCATGCTACGTATACCGTGGAAACTCTACAGGACAAATACATCTTAAAATAATTGAAAATAGCCCAAAGGCTTTCAACCACATGCCTTTGTAGACTGTTGCAATACTTTTGCCACATTGCCCGAATACCCTCCGACAATCTAGACAATCATGATTACCGAAAAAATGGAACGTAACTGACCGAAGGAACTTATCCCTATACGATGGTCTGACCAAGTGGCGAAAAAAATCTTCGATGCTTATCAAAGTGCAAAAGACCGTAACAAATGGAAGCATACTGTACTATTTTTTTACGACTGAAGGAGGATTTCAAAAGAATACGTATTTAGCTCTATTTCTGTTTATTGCTTGCTTCAATAAATGATTTTATGGCTTCGAAAATAAATACTAAATGTAATATATTCTTTTACCACCATTGGGTAGATTACTTCTTGAATTCAATTTGTCAATTCAACTTATAATTTGGTAAAATCAAAAAAAAAATAGTGTACAGGAAATTCAAACCATGATGTTACGTTACTGCTTTTTTAACTTACAGATAAGTAGGGAAATATATTTTTTTGAGACAAATGACAATTCAGGATCTTTTCCTTTCCGCGGAATTACTCTTTTCAGACCTATTCCTACAACCTTTATCAGCAAGGCTATTGGAATAATTAGACATCCCTATTTAAATAGATAAGATGGTTGGGAATTATCATTGGCTTAGATTCTTGTAATGTACAAAAAATTCAAGTTAAATTCCAGCTCACTAACATGGGAATAAATTCTAAATAAACAGTAGCACAGGGTAACTCAAGTCATAAAACATTTAATTCTATCCTCTGACCATAAAAACTGTAAATATAAAAAGATAATATAACCGAAAATAGTTTAATCTTACCATGTATTGGTCGCGTAAATACGAGAAACCATTGCAGCAATTAGTCTTAATATTAAGAAATTTAAACTCTTGTCCCATTTTCAGTAAGTATTAACGCCCCAGACATCCACTTGTTTCGACAGCTGCCAGAAACTGTCATAACAGTTGCTGAACTTGGATTTCAAGTTTAGTGATAGTTCATTAAAGCGCCTTATAAATCTACAATACCATAAATATAATATTGGTTTGTATTCATCCATCGTGCTGAAGAAACTACCGCTTTTGACACTTAATTTTATACCAATTAAAATTAAGTATAAAGCAAGGATAATGAAACAAGTAATAAGACAAAGGACTTGATTTTAAATTTTTATAGTCATGAAAAGGTGGAAATAATATACTTGGCGGTCCGACATTGTCTGACGTATTTAAACTTTGGTAAACCAAATACTTCTCTATACATGAATACATATTCTTACTAAGCACTCAAAGGCCTGATAATATAGAAAGTAAGAAACTGAAGAAAAAAAAACAAAAAAAATTATACTTATACTACAAAAACAAAATTACCTTCACTGTATAATTGAACGCAGGGCTCACGTCGCTGAAATTTATAGCTTATCAAATGCAGCAAGCAGACGATTTTCCTACTTAAACCATTAATTTAGTGCACTTTATTAAAGCCTTATCTCTAATGTTGTTTCAGCATGGCCATATAGTATATGTACGATAGGGCCATATGAAGTTCTTTATAAAAAACGATTAATTAAAGACCATGATTGCTCAGCAATCAGTACCGTTGTTGTAAAATAAGCTAATTTATACGAGTGCTATTACATAGAAGTACTGCACAAAACATAATTCAAACGATTTTAGGGCTCCGTACCCAAAGGATAAAACGAGATACTATTACTAAGACTCCACTGTCTGTCTATCCATCTATCAACAGAATATCTCTGAACCGTGATAGCTAGAGAGTTGAAATTTTCACAGATAATGTACCTACTTCTGTTGCAGCTGTAACAAGAAATACTAAAAAATGTAATAAAAAATATTTAAATCGGGCTACCATACAACAGACATGATTTTTTTTGCCATTTTTATAGATAATGAATGATACGGGACCCGTCATGCGCGAGTCCGACTCGCACTTGGCTGGTTTTTTATTATAAGCACTACGTATCAAGTTCATAACTGTAGTCGCAAGCGGTGTAGTCCTTAATATAATAAGGAAAACAAACAAGTCGTGGGTATAAAAACAAATCAATTAAGCACGATAGCATGCTTTCGTTTGTTTTATAATTCCTGATGTTTGACGAGCCCCTTCTCAGTATTCTTTATCACGATATAAGATTGAACAACTCAGTCCAAATTTAATACTTAACTAGGCCACCGTCATCTTGCTGGTAACTTAGTTTGATTCGAAAAAAGAAAAGATCCAATGAAAGGCTTAGGTTTTTGAAATACTGATAATCGTAGAAGTAAACTAATCAGCTGTCAAATGGATTTTCAAAATGTTATTTGTGTTGCTGAAAGGATTGATAAATTCTGTGAATTGATCAGAATGATTTTCTTAATGACAGATTTATCAATGCAAAGAGTGTTTCAGAAACCGGGCGTAAGTGTGATAAAAGAAGGGTGAAGATGGGTTTTTATAGAATTACTTTGACTTCCTCAAAATTTTGCACAACATCGTGATTAGTCAGTAGTAGTAATGTAATAACTTTGAAGAGTAGGTGAGATCTAATCTACTATAAAAATCTTTATTATTACGTACTTATTGAAAGCATTTTAAAAGTTAAAAGTTAAAAAATAGAAAAGTTTATCCATATCTATTAATATATCGTTTATCAACCTGAGGGCCAATTTATTGTCTGTCAGGTATATTTCTATTTGCATTAACTACCCTCGCTTAATTCTTACTTAATATTATAAAGGCGAAAGTTTGTATGTATGGATGGATGTTTGTTACTCTTTTAGGGAAATACTACTGAATGGATTTTAATGAAACTTTACAATAATATAGCTTATACATCAGAATAAGACATAGGCTATAATTATATCTGTCTTTCTGTATTAATGATACATCTTCAGCCTATTCTACGCAGACGTAGTCGCGGGCAGCAGCTAGTAAGTTAATAATTGCCGTTTCGTACAACGTGCATACACCACTACTTGGTCGAAAATTCGACTATTCCAATGATCATGTTTGCTGGGTAGCCTGTCAAAGAGAAGTCTCTTTAAAAATATACATACGAACAAAGCAATGTATGTACTAAAATATATAGGTGGTGGTCCACACCATATCGCTTATCCAACAAAATAAGTGAATTATTTTTTCAATTAAAATTTAAACTCAAGTTATGGTTCATATGGTATAACTTATAATTATTACATATTTTTCACATTATTGAGAATTTGAATTAATGTAAAAAAGGATTAAAAAATGACCCTTCTATAAAATATAATAGAATAATCTGAATTTAATATTCCCTTGAATTTAAGGTACAGCAAAAAAATAAATTTCAACTCAATTATCGTAAAATCCACGTCACTCTTGTGTAAATTCAACAAATACATACTTAAATATGTGTGTCGCGTTATTTGCGCAGCGAATATAATAACGTTAACCAAATAAAATACGTTGTCCGGTCGAAAATGTTTTTACACCTGAAACAACAATAACAATTCCGTATAATGCTGTTATGCAGTCATTTTATCCGGGATTGGAGAGCGTTAAAATTTTATCATTATGGTTTGTGGGATACGTACACATGAATGTAAAAATCTAATGAAAAACGAAATATAACGTTGACTGTGTGCCCGGTGTTGAATGCGCTGTTTGACGTTGATGTTTTGGATATCAGTCCTAAGATTATTACTTACTTACTTTAATAATAAAGCTTCTTCGAACGAAGAACTTGTGTGGTAGCCAGAACCCATAAGCTTGATTCCACTCTTCGCGATTGAGTTGGCTCATGCATGTGCTTATTTGTGCATTATTTTAAACGAGAGGAATGTCATCCGGCCTTGAACCCGATGGCTGCTGACTGCATTAACTGTCTGGACAACGGATGTACCTTGTATACGCGCTTTGTTGGTTAATGATTGGTTACGAGATTCTCGGTGAGTTCCGTTCGATACCAGCTTGCACCAAGTGGTTTTTCACTGTTTGTTTTTAAGGTTAAAAGAAAATTTTACGGTGGTAAGGCCACGCGGCAGCCTCGGCTGTTGCACGAATGGGCAGGCCCGTCTGGGTAAGTACCACGAACTAACACTCTAACCCTCGGGTGTAGCAGATGTCCATGGGCGTCGGTAATCACTTACATAAGGTGACCCGTTTGGCTACTTTTCGTAAATAACAAAAAAAGAAGAAAAAATCTCTTACTGTTATAATGATAACATAAATAACCATAAATAACTTCGGTGAAGAGCAGGGCGGTATCTGAGGCGTCTGAAATAAGTAAACGGCGCGAATATAAATTCCTATGTGAGGATTGTGTATTTCGTCAGTTGCATAACATTTTTGAAGGCACTATGTCCTACACATTGTTGGGGCTGGTGACAAAAGGGTCGATTCTTTTCCTGCCCAACGGTTAAATGTAATTATTCAGCGCGGAAATGGAGCAAGCATTTTTGGTACAAGTATCATGGCGCATGGGCTAGATTAGATAACGCGTAACACGTTAGTTTGTAATAATAAATGTAATAAAATAGGCGTAGGGAAGTGACGACCCCATCGCCCACCGGCGTAACAGTTCAAGTGACAGAACTGTTGCGCCGGCGCAATCAGTCAGCGCCTTGCAAATAGGTGTTTGCACCGTGCCTCGGCATAAGTGAGGGTGCATAGGCCCGTCTGTGCGTTCGGCCACACTACAGAAAACGGTGCCGGTCTGGGGGCGTCTTCCGTTAAAGGACGCCCTAAAAATGGATGATGGAAAAAAAAGGAAAGCGCATAGGGCCGCTGCCTGGGGGCCGCCAGGGCGCGTCTGGAGCTGGCGCTGGACGTGGCAGCATGCGGGACGCCAGCCGAGCGCGGGGTACTGCACGACCACCAAGCAGTACCACGCATCCATCATCCCCACCAGTTGGCTTGGTGTCGGCAGGGTTCTCTCGGATACAGCAATCGGCACCCGCCGCTGGTGGAATACGCCGCTTGCGCTGGACGACGGAGATGAATAAGAACGCAATGCGGGCGTATCTTAGGGCGAAAGGGAGTGAAACTGGAGGGTTTGCGAATCGGGCAAGGATGCATCGCTTTTTTGCTGAGCTGGAGCCGTCTGTAACCGTCACCGAGCAAAACCTGGCAGACCGAGTTCGGTACATCACGCGCTCGAAAATATTTGATGATGCCGAACTCGAACGACTTCGACGTGAGGCTGTTCCCTCATCGGACGAAAATGCAGTAGCTGGAAATGGGACCCCGCAAGCTGCGGATCCCGCGGGGTTACAAGCGGAAGCGGAGGCCGCGTTTTACCCCCCGGCTCCTGTAGATTCGTTCGATGATGGAATAGTCGCCCAAGATATAGAGCAGATGAGAAGCCTATTGGAGGAGGCAATTCTGGAGGTGCGCGAAACGCCTCTCGAGAATCGACCACGTCTCCCCCGCATACCCCTGAGTAAGCGGAGTCGGTCTGTTGTGAGGTCTCTTAACCCGATGCTGGCAACCTATTTGGAAGCCAGCAGGGATCTTTGCGATACGGACTCAATTCTCCTTGGCGCTACACTGGCTGTATGCCGAATCGTTGGCGCCAAACTTCCCAAGACTAGACGTGCTACTAGACCAGGTAGCACTATCCCAGTATGGAGAAGAAGAATTGAGGACCGTATCGCAAAGATCCCTGCTGGCTTCCAAATAGGTTGCCAGCATCGGGCAATAATAGGCCCAGAATTGTGCGCACCGTTAGGATGACGTTCGCTGGGACCCACATCAACTTGTCCCAGCCGGATATTACGCAAAAACTAACGGAGCGCATAGATGACCTGAAGCAGAGGATCGCTGCTTGGGGGAAGCGGATTCGGAGATATACCGAGAGGATGGTGCGGTTTAGCCAGAATCGCCTCTTCCAGAGTGACCAAAAGAGGCTCTACAAATCTTTGGAGCGACCAATGAGCTGTGGAACGGGCCAAGGACCAGACCAGGCCGAAACTGTTGCCTTTTGGCGCAGCCTGTGGTCAGAGCCCGTAGACCACAGCGAGGGCCCTTGGACGCAAGTCGTGGTGAGCCAATGCGCAGATATCACACCCATGGACCCCGTCGTCATAACACCCGACGACGTAGCTGAGGTAGTCCGTAGAGCCCCGAACTGGAAAAGTCCGGGACTCGACGGGCTGCATCACTACTGGCTGAAGGGGTTCGTGGTGTGTCATGCTGTGCTCGCCCGACAGTTCCAAGAGGCTCTCGATCAGAGGTCGCTCCCGAGCCTCTTTACTACTGGGGTCACTCACTTGGTTCCGAAAGATCAGGTTACCACAGACCCGAGTAAGTACCGCCCCATCACGTGTCTACCCACCATCTGTAAGACACTGACATCTGTTCTGAGCATGAGAATCACCCGACATATTAATATGAATCGGATTATGTCTCCTGCTCAGAATGGATGTCGAGCGGCGGTCGTGGAACCAAGGAACCGCTTCTCATCGACGCGGTCATTGGCAAAATGGTTAAACACAACCGTCGGAACTTCTCCGCCGCCTGGATAGACTACAAAAAGGCATTCGACTCTGTGCCCCATACGTAGCTAAAGAGGGTCCTTGAACTGTACAAAGTAGACTGTACAGTAAGAGACTTCCTCGAGCACTGTATGGGGCAATGGAGTACGATCCTTTGTCATCTAGGCGAGCGGATGACGGCTGCGGAATACCGGATAAGGATACGACGGGGTATTTTCCAGGGCGACTGTTTGAGTCCAATATGGTTTTGCCTCTCCCTGAATCCTCTCAGCGTGTTACTGGGGGGGTCGGGGGGAGGATTTCAGCTTCGGAGAGGAGGGACAAAAGTGACCCATCTTTTCTACATGGATGACCTCAAATTATTCGCCTCCAATCGCTCCCATTTGATGGAATTGCTTAAAGTCACTTGTGATTTCAGCAATTCTATCAAAATGGAGCTCGGAACGGATAAGTGTGCGGTCTTTCATGTCGAAAGGGGTAAGGTCACTAATAAGGAGGGCATAGACTTATCTATGCCCGTTAACATAAGGACCCAACATGAGGACCCAACCGTTAACATGAGGCTGAAACATACCGATACCTGGGTATGTCACAAAACATGTGTATCGATGAGGCTGGCATGAAACAGTCAGTTCGTGATGTGTTTTTTGCACGCCTGACAAAGGTGTTTAACAGCCATTTGTCAGGCGTGAACAAGGCACGCGCATTTAACGGCTGGGTCATGCCAGTCCTCATGTATACCTTTGGCATACTCAGGTGGACTCAAACTGAGCTCAATGCCCTGGACCGAAAAGTCCGCACAACTATGACGTCCCACAGGATGCATCATCCGAGATCGTCAGTGATGAGGCTGTACCTGCCACGGAAGCATGGCGGGAGGGGCTTTCTGAGCGCCCTTACCATGCACAATCGCGAGGTGTACAGCCTCCGCAACTACTTCCTGGCGAGATCGGATGAGTCAATCTACACGGACGTCATTAGTTGTGATAAAGGACTTACCCCTCTATCCTTAGCCAACGAGCAATGGCAGGATCCGGGAGTACTGAGCGTTTCCGACCGGGAGGCCGTATGGAAGGAGAAAGAGCTCCACGGGAGGTTCTACAAGGCCCTACACGAGCCTTTCGTAGATACTACTGCCTCCCTCAACTGGCTACGTTTCGGTGACCTCTTTGGGGAAACCGAAGGTTTTGTCTGTGCGATACAGGATCAGGTTATTAAGACGAACAACTATCGGAAATACATCCTAAGGGATGGCACCGTCGACATCTGTCGAGCTTGTCGCCATCCCGGGGAGTCGCTTCGGCATGTTATTTCCGGTTGTTCCATGCTTTCTAACTCTGAGTATCTGCATAGACACAACCTAGTAGCCAGAATCCTACACCAGGAGCTCGCTCTGAAATACGGCCTCGTGGATCGGAAACTGCCGTACTATAAGTACTCTCCGGAGGCCGTGCTCGAAAATGACCGCGCCAGGCTCTATTGGGACCCGCCCATCATCACGGACAGGACGATTGTCGCGAACAAACCTGACATCGTGGTGATGGACCGGGCACAGTCGCGGGTATTTTTGGTCGACATTACCATTCCATATGACGAGAACCTCGTGAATGCCGAAACAGATAAGAAGACAAAGTATCTGGACCTGGCTCACGAGGTGACCGACATGTGGGGTGGTGTGCCGACCGAAATTATCCCGATAGTCGTGTCTGCGAATGGATTAATCCCAGTCAGCCTCTCCAAACATCTGAGGCGACTAGGACTCCGGGACGGATCGCTCCAAGCTCAAATGCAGAAAGCGGTGCTCCTCGATACCGCCCGCATCGTCCGCCGGTTTCTCTCCCTATCGCCCTAACCCTCGGCCGTTTGGTCTCCCCTGCCGAGGGCTTCCGTCTGGTTGGGTCCTATTTATATATGTATTATATAAAATATTTTTATATGTATGTTTAATTTTATCCTTTATATAATTAATATTTATTTTATATATGCAATATGTATCTATTTTTATTTATAAACCCAACCAGACGAGGAAACAAATGAATATCCCCCCATAATGTAATAAAAAAAAGATAAGTAAAGTAATACTCGCGTGGTCACTTTAAAATATGTATCAAGATTCTGAGATATAAGCTAAGTTTATTACATTTCATTTATATAAGGTTATGATTAATATTAAGAATTTTCTCTTTTTTATCGCATATAAATATTACGTGTAGTTTATTTGCATTTCATTATTTACATTATTTGTTTGTTATATGTGTGTTATGCTATTAGCAAAATGTATTTAGTACCTTTTAAAAAGACTTAGGTACATTTTTAATATTTTTATAATACTAAATATTAGAAGCTGTATTAGACAAGAATGATTTATAAATTAATTTTAGCAATTTTGTAAAATATGTGAAAAGTATTTAGGTTTAGTTCTGAACGTAGTTTTTTAAATTCTTCGAACTGTAACCTAAACGTTAATTATGTTTCCACTTTTTTATTATGGATACGATAACTCAAGGTAAGGTTGATTAATATTAAAATCACTAGACATTTTATGGTTCTGATAATTCCAACACAATTTATTTCGGAGTTTGTTTTTGTCCAGCTGGTTTGCATCCCTATATTTTAATCTATTGTATAAGATCACAAAGGTGGTTCAGAACACCTTACACTGTGGCTTATCCCTCACAACTGGGATGCATATCGCCACGTTCAGATAACCTTACCCTGTGACTTATCCCTCACAATTGGGATGCGTATCGCCACGTTCAGAACACCTTACCCTGTGGCTTATCCCTCACAACTGGGATGCATATCGCCACGTTCAGAACACCTTACCCTGTGGCTTATCCATCACAACTGGGATGCATATCGCCACGTTCAGATAACCTTACCCTGTGGCTTATCCCTCACAACTGGGATGCATATCGCCACGTTCAGAACACCTTACCCTGTGGCTTATCCCTCACAACTGAGATGCATGTCGCCACGTTCAGAACACCTTACCCTGTGGCTTATCCCTCACAACTGGGATGCATATCGCCACGTTCAGAACACCTTACCCTGTGGCTTATCCCTCACAACTGGGATGCATATCGCCACGTTCAGAACACCTTACCCTGTGGCTTATCCCTCACAACTGGGCTTTACCGGTTACACCAGTCGTGTATTGCTACGTTGTCTAAGTACTGGTGGTGGTGTTCACAATGAATATCCATCACCAGTTCATGCCTGAAATCTTCCAAATATTAAAATGCTCGGTAGCTTAACCGGGTAAACCAGGTGTATATCGCTATTTTACATTTTCACAAATATGATAAGTAATTAATTAACTGGAAGGTACTCGCCAAAACTTTCGTTACATTTACCAAAAGATTTTATCACCATTACGTATAAAACACACTGTTTTGTTTTACGAGGGTATGTACACAAGGAGAAAATATGTCGCCGATTGTTTGAACAGCCAAATGCGAGTTTTCGTATTGAATCCCACTTCTGATATAAGAGTTCTAACGATTTTACCTTGATCCTAATATTTTAACTATTACTGAACTTGAATATTAACAACTATTATAACGACAAGTAGCACTAGTGGTTATATAACCGTCCGGGAACGCGGCCGAAATCCAAGTGACCACTGCTCCATGCGAACATGTGTCCTTTGGCTCGAGTAGATAGCGTCATATCCGGTATACACTATACAGTGTTGCCAGCACCAACACTTACAAACTTTCGTCTAAAAACTGCTTATAAAAAATGTATGATAATGCCGTCAGACTGAAAGACGTTATTCTTCAAAGCTACCTTTCATTTAGAAACACTTATTTATACGTAATTATGCAATTATGCCTTTCGATGACCGATCACGGTACTTTGCGAAAATTTCGGGGCATCTAGTACATAAAAAGGTTTGTGAACCAATTAAGAATGCCAGCAGACTAAGATCCAGCCCAAGCCAGCTTAAGCGAAAGCATCCCCAAACAAACACAAAGCTTGCAATTAATTAAAAAGAAATAACTACAACTACGAGAAGCTACTACCTCAATCTTACCATTCCGAGTTAAAAGGGTGATTACAAGTATTGGGGCTTCGCCTTCGTATTGTTACTGAATGGGTAGGGAATAATTTATTTGCTTTGTAATTGCTTTCCTTGCCCCGAGGTCATATATTAATTAGTTCCACTATGGCTTTGTCACTATAAATAAATACTTACATTTGAGAAAAGCAACTTTGATGTTATTTGCAGAGATTGTTAATAAATACTTATAGTTAAATCTACTATTTATTATTTAATAGATATAATTATATTAGGTACTTGATTGCTTGATCTTTATTTTTGCCTATATTTATGTTTTTCACAAGGTATTGTACGCAACAAAATAAAAAATTAAAATGTTACTTCCAAACATATAGAATATACGTACTTGCACGTACTCGTCATAAATGTTCACAAAATTTGACTGTATTATAAATGAAAATTATCGTTATAGATACTAAAATAATGTTTTGAAGTACTGCTAATTTTCAACTAGTACTTAGATATTAAACGGCCCCGTAAATATTGTTTTAAAGCCAGTTTAAACATGACTGATATTCTCTTTTCAATAAATTAGGAATCTACATTGAGATTCACATAAAGTGATAAAATTCCTCTTTCCCATTCAATAAAAATATATGGAAATTGAATGGGAATCCCATTATATATCCTCGATGTGTAGCTGACCCGCAACCCGAGTCTTTTTAATAGAAATAAACTTATAAAAACATGTTTAAAAAATGTATTAGACAGAAATATAGTTCTTTTTTTTAAAATGAATCCAGCTTTCAGTAGAAGTGCCAGTTCTTATAAAAATAAAATTAGAACAATTTATGTTTTATCTTCGAGATTTAAATCCACAGCAGTGCGAGAATGCCCCTAGAACTAAGATTTGCATCTTAAAATTATTATGACCGATTTCAATATTTTACTTACCGTTTAGCATTGGTAAAGGTATATTGCCTTTGGTGGTATGTACACCACCATCACTTAGGACTTAATAGACTTGATGGCCCAAAAATAGTTATCGACTTATATAGGACTTATAGTAGTAGAAATAAATCTATACGTTAATATTGTACATAAATAATTGTTCGAAATATTTTTAGCACTGCAGGTTTCAAACTTGCGACTTCCGGGCTAACTAACCAATTAAGCTAAGCCGGCTATAGTCGACCAGTTTTGAAATTCACATTACAATTCTCATTTCATCTTGACTGCAGAGCATTAGAAAATAAAATTAATTACAAATAAATTGGTTTGGTTGGATAACACCAAACAAAGAGTTTGGCATTACATTCATAGGCAAGCAAGTTGTCTCTCATCCCATTTTATATGCTATGCCAACATAATAAAAAAAATACCAAAACTATGTACGAAATTATATAGAACAGTAACATTTAGAGTTGCTGTTGCAAAATTATATGCAGTTAAAGTTGTCATGGATAAATACTGGACCCGAAATATTTTACTAATATGAAATGTAAGTAATAAATTTATTCTCGGAAATACCATGAAAAATTACTAAGCACTTATCGTATTGTTCTAGTTTTGCTGTGAAATGTCTTATTTCACGTGTGATATGCGAACAGTAACACTATCAGTACTGAAGATCTTGGAAGGAGTTCATTATATATTTGGTTGAGAACTTAAATATTTTCAACCGACTTCCAAAAGTTCTCAATTCGACATTATTTTTTCGTATTACTACTTAAATTACGTAATTCGTATCGTATTACTCCTGACTGGTCGGACTTGACTGCAGGCGTTCCGCAAGGCGGCATACTTTCTTCCCTTTTATACTGTTTATTAACCTTCTCACTAACCATCTTCAATGTTCTTACCACCTCTATGCTGATGATCTTCAGCTATACTCACAATCGCTCACTGGTGACATTCATACCGCAATTTCTCGTGTTAATGGTGATCTGAGTCGTATCTCAAGCTGGTCCAAGCGCTTCGGACTGACTGTAAATCCCAACAAATGCCAAGCAATTGTCAATGACTACTCTCACGACTTAACATGTCTAATTTACCACCTGTCCAGTATGAGGATTGCGTTGTTCCTTTCTGTGGTAGAGTAAAGGATTTAGGTTTAGTTATTGACCCATCTGTTACCTGGTCACTACACATCACTGAGATCTGTCGTAGGGTAACAGGCATACTTCATTCTATATATCTTTTAAAATCTTCTTGCCTTCCTCTCCTAAGCTCCTTCTTGTTCAGTGCCTTATTTTTCCATTATTTGACTATGCTGATGTCTGTCTTACTAATATTTCCCAAGAGTTGGTGAACAAGTTGGAGAAATTACTCAATAATTGCATACGATTTGTTTTTGGGCTGCACAAATATAACCATGTGTCACACTTCCGTACCCAACTAAAGTGGTTGACGATACGCCAGCGCAAAGAATTTCGTATCCTTTCTACTCTGTTTTCAATTCTTTATGACCCCTCCTCACCTTCCTATCTAAAAGAAAGATTTCAGTTCCTCGGGGAGTCGCATTCCCTCAATCTTCGCTCTTACTCTCTGTACCCTCTCATCACTCCGGTTTCACGTCAAATTCTTTCACTGTCACTTCTATCTCACTTTGGAACAAGTTGCCTGTTGACCTGCGACAATCGCCAACAAAATTTTTTTTTAAAAGAAAACTGTTTGAGCATATCCTTGCTGAGTCTTAGCTACTTAATAGTACTATGTATGAACATCTGACATGTATTAATATGTATTTATGTATGTATATAGATGTATATATATTTATATATATGTTTATGTTGGTAGTTTTTAGATTTATTACCTAACTAGCGGCCCGCCCCGGCTTTGCACGGGTATTTAACAAAAAGTTATCATACACACACATAAAAACTTACGAATATTTCGTCTTTGGTGAATAATTTTATGAATTTCTTCATCTTTTAATGATATACCCTTGAAATTTTGACGAAAGACGCTGACCAGTTAATGGTTCCGCTTTAATTACGGGACATTCGGGGTTACACGTAAAAGTGACTAATAAGTCTGGTCTCCCATAGCTTCGGACATAAATCATCGCATCTTTGGTTTTTAATGCAGATAACTCGGAGAACCCGTAAATGAATATGACGTTGCAGATTACGCGTTGACCGATATTTGATGGGCCAATGTCTTGATTTAAGGCGTCTCTAAGATGAATGTTTCACCAGCCCTCAGTCTCTGGTGATTACGACATCATATGTAATTAAATCTTTCTGATATCTGTTTGCCATCATATCGACAATGTATTGAATAAAAACCGGCCAAGTGCGAGTCGGACTTGCACACGAAGGGTTCCGTACCGACCTCACAGAAGACCGGCGTAAAATAGAAGTGTTATACTTCTACGTTTCGTCTGGTGAGAGAGGTAACCGGTGCCCACTTCTTTAATGTTGGCAACACAGTTGTTATCACTTAACATCAGAGGAACCGGCAGCTCGTTTGCAACTCTATCACATTAAAAAATCATATTTTAATACCTTTATTCAATAGAAGTATAGAAGTATTACACTTACATATTGTCAAAAACACTACTACTGTAAACATTATCTATAAAAACGACAAAAAAACCATGTCTGTTTTATGGAAGCCCCGCTTATTTAAACGTTTTTGTTTTTTAGTATTTATTGTTATAGTGGCAACAGAAATACATCGTTTGTGAAAATTTACACTGTCTATCACGGTTCATGAGATACAGCCTGGTGACATATGGTCAGACATACGGACATACAGACAGTCAGCGGAGTCTTAGTAATTGGGTGCGATTTTGTCCTTTGGGTACGGAACCCTAATAAGTCCCAGTAATAATGCAATGGATTAGAACAGGTAGCTCTAACCATCAACCTAAATGCATACAATTGCATGCTTGTCACAGTTTTGTTACGCACAGTACCTTGCCGAGGAATAGTCAAATATTAACCGTCTTCTCCTATTACGACTATTAAGGAATATTTTAGTGGATCATACAATCTGTGTAACTCAGAGACCCTTTTAAGTTGGACGTGTCTACCGTGAAACACTATACCTCTGGGGCCTTTTTAGGATTCCGTACCCAAAGGGTAAAACGGGACCCTATTACTAAGACACCGCTGTCTGTTTGTCCCTCTGTCAACAGCCTGTATCTCATGAACCGTGATAGTTACACAGTTGAAATTTGATCTGGGTATTTGTTTTCCAAGGAGGGTTGACGTCAGGCAGGCGGCTGGTTGTAAAAATAAAGCCAAAACCGCTAACAACATGATTCATGTTGTTGTATATTGATGATACTTGTATACTTGTCCCTCTATTTTAAAAGTTCGCGTCAAACGAAGTCATTTGAAAAGGGCTATTGCACTTTCGGATGTTGGTTAAAAATGTCCAGATGGTGATTGATTATTTGTCAAAAGATTTTTATTGGCTGTGCTCCTCAATATTGGGGAGACTAACTTTTCCAGAAGCACAGCACATACCGGTTTTGGTTTTTGGTTCATCGACCCATTTATTGGCAGAACACTTACAGCAGATCTTATTCATTGCTCCGATTTGGACGGAAGACTGTTGAGCTTAATGCATTAATGCTGATCTGTTACTGTGAGCTAAAAGTCGATTACGAACTCTACTCGTTGGCGTTTGTTGTCTTTCTCTCTCATCTCGTAGGCGTTGGGAACGCTCAGAGCTCGATTCCCTAGTGTGAATTTGTATATTTATATTATTTTGCTCTTCAAGCCACTACAAACACTCTACTTGACTCTCTCCGACTTGTAAGACGATTTTCAGTTTCCGGTAAAGATTCTTCATTACGGCGTATTTTTGATGCCCTCGCCTGGGAACTATTTCTAAAAAGATGAGATCTTGATCTTTTGGCCATTTTAAAATGATAAAAAAAATTAAACTGCCTTTGTACTTAAATATTTGCTAGCTGTTATACAGGAATTACCAGTATAAATGTGATTGAAAAATTATAAGAACCACTAAGTCAGTCACTAAGCTGTTTGGATAGTTAAATTACAATATACTAACATTTTTAAACTTGTGATATCTTTCGAATGGAATGTCCGAATTTAATAATTCGAAAAGTAATATAAAGCTATTGAAACAGTCTTTAATATGAAGTAATTTATTTTTATAAGGATTAATACCAAAATACAAATAAAGAGCCTTTTCTAGCGGCGACATTTCAAACAAAATTTTAAAATAAAAGAACACTTATTGTGGCATAACTATAATAGTTAGACATATGCTCTCGCGACACTTTTTGGAAATAATGATGTGTTCTGCAAATTCATAGTACATTATTTCATTCTATCATCAATAGTTTTCGCAGCGCACGCGATGTAGAGAATATTTTAGGTAATTTTTGTACACTTTGGGTTACATTATTCAAGTTTTAGTAAGGATCCCTATTTTTTTGAAAATATAATATAGCCTATATCAAGCGGGGATAATGTAGCTTCCCAACAGTGAAAGAATTTTTCAAATCAGTTCAGTAGTTTCGGAGCCTATTCAATACATACAAACAATCAAATCTTTCCTCTTTATAATATAGATTATTACATATTACTTATTTAATTATGTATCGTTTATAACTACTTTACTGCCCTTGACATTTCGTTTCTGTTCTACCTAGGGTCAGCTGGTAGATAATGCAATATAGCATTAAGCTCGCCTTTATACAATTTTCTGTGCAATAAAGATTAAATAAATAAATAAAAATAAAAATATTTACTATAAGTATCGGGACAATAAACTTGTTATTACTGTTGATAAAAACAATCTAGTTCTGTCTAATTTTTCAATTATATTAACTGACGCAAATTATATGACTAAGAAAAATTGCTTTACACCTTTTAAATAGCGCCGGAAACTTGTAACCCTGCCCTCAGCATCCCTTAGCGGTAATAAACTAATCTTTTATAATAGCCTTGATGCTGCGCACATTAAACACATAATTGCCAAAAAAATCATTTTGAATTTTATCAAATAAACAAGTAGCAGATCCATGTAGTTAATTAAATAGAGTGATTAATACAAACGTATTTAACACTATTTTTGAATAATAAACTTAAATAAACTTTACTTTTAACACTTCAAAGTACAAGCAAATAATTTTCGATATGCCGTACTCGTTATTTCTTTCGTTTTATTTGAATATTTAAGAATGGCCACAATTTTTCACAACATTTGAGACCGGACAAAGTCGCAAAATTCAGGGAATACGACCAATTGACTCGTGCATGCGAATCATCCGGCTTAATTTACATATTCACATTTTATTTTTCATCTACATTCACGTTTGCTCCGGTTGTAAATGATGAAGCGTTGCAAATTGTTTTGTGAAAAAAGTGTATAGAGAAATTTAGAATTAATATCAGATACAATAAGACATGTTTTGGAATCCGTGAGAAGGAAAATTTTATGAATAGAAGAATAATTTCAGTGAGAGTTTAGTGGTGAATTGAATTTAAAAAATGTTGGTTCATAAAATCTTAAATTTTCACATTTAAAATACGTTTTCATTTCTCATTCAAATGCTGAGGTATATTTGAAATTTAAGTTTACTGTAGTTGCAACCGGTATGAAGTGGTTATAACAATATGCACAAGATATACTCTAATCACACGGATTAACTTCTAATTAGATTTTAATTATTTCCTCGAAGTTTTATTTTTTAGACACTTATACCCTTATGTGTCCAGCTATACCTCGAAGTTTTATTTTTTTTCAGAGCTATACCAGCTTCCGCATACAGCTGTGAATGCCTATGTCTCTGAAGTGGCGATGGGCCGACTATATAGCTCGTAGAACCGATAACTGATGAGGAAGAAAGGTTTTGGAGTGGTAGTCTCGTACTGGCCATCGCAATGTCGGACAACCCCTCACTAGCCGGTGTGTGGCCTGTGTTCAGCAGTGGATTCAAACAGGCTGAAATGACGAATAATGATGATGAATATAAATATCCTTATACCCTTATAAAAATTTAAGTTAGTAAAGTTTAAATGATAATATACACAGACGAAGTCGCGGCTATTAAAAAAATCGACTTCAGTGAAGAGAAGTCATTAAAAGAGCTACAAATAAAGTTACATTATGCAGGCGGTAAAATATAATCAAAAGAAATAAAAGAAACAAAATGATTAAAACTCTTGTTAAAATACACAACGAATATTCTCGTAAGGATTATGTCAGCGCCACATGTCACGAAAGCCGGTTCGTTTACGATAACAAATTTGAAGTGTAATGTTACAGGGTTGTTAAGCGGAATTGATTAAACTTTAACCATTTTTTATACGCTGGGAATTACAAAGAACAATGTTTATATATTAGGCTGTTAGTTTATTCTTATATAATAAAGATTAAGTTCATTAAAATAGTTAACTATTTTGTATAGATATGCACATATTAAGCATAAAATCCACCTTTTATGAACAAGGGACATGGAAACCGCAAGTTTACTTTCCAAACGAATTTATTTCTTGATACCGTTTATTCTTCATTTCTTTTTTTTCCCTTGCCCTATCCCACCTACGTAGGGTCAGCACATGTGAAACATGTTGCTAATGGTATAGTTTAGGTATTTAAGTTCCGGCCGCCTACCTGTCCCCTCGTTGTACCCTCGTTGGGAATAAGCACCTAAGCAAACAATTATATCTGTGGAATGCACAAATATTTTCCCGTGTGGGAATGAAACCCACGACCCGCAGGGCCGAAGCCAATAATTTAGCCACGGGCAGTCTTGAGACTGTTTATTACACATAATAATTTTGAAAAAAGGTTGGAAACATTTTAATAAAAATTATAAGAAATAAAAAATTTTTTGCATGTTACGTTCACCCGTGCAATAAATGCGTAATTGATTGTACCTATATGAAGACCTACTTAAAACATATTTTGGTATACTAAGCCCATTAAAAAAATCGTTAGATAATTTTAAGAAAGTCTATTTTTAAAAAATCAAAGCAGATTTATGTCATCATATATAAACCAAATATTAATGAAATTATAAGATTTGACAACCCTGACTTGAACGTCAGCCGCATCTCTTATGTCACCTGAAAACCTGAACTAGTACCTATGTTACTACAAATAAACTGTCAGTTGACATGATTGTATGGTGCATAATAGACTATATGAAAAGTCAATATATATTGTGTTCTATAGTTATATTAGGTCTTTCTTTAATAGTGTATAATTATGTTTATATATTCTATATTTAAATTTAAATTAAAGTGTGTCAGAGATATCATCGAATTGTTTTATTCCTTTGAAACGCTTAACGATGTCATTATGTGTGGAATATAATATCAAATGTCCGCCGCGCCTCTCTGGGTCGCGCCAATCCGTAATATCCAATTTTCTATGAAGATTTAAGTAACGTAAAATTGTTACAAGCTTGTGCTTGCATTTCATGCTGGATATTATTATATAATTATTATTATATATTGTATGAGTATAAATATGTACTTTCACTCCTGTATGATGAAATGAAAACTTAAGTCCTGACTTTATGTGTTGTATTTTTATTGTGTGCTGGAAAAAGGCACACAAACATTATAAAGCAAATTTTGGAAGAATCAATAGATTTAAAAATTTTAATGGTTAATTTTTCATTCTTTCGTAACAGTGAAAGAAATACGACTAAGAAGAAAAAGTGTGTGATACTTTGGGTAAATGAATCGTGACGGAGCTGTAATTCAACGCTTCCAAAAGTTGAACTTCGTGTACAAATAAATAGGCAGACAAGATGAAAAATTTCACGATTAGCCATGTTAATAAATATTATAATACATTCCCATTTTGTTACAGATTTTCCATCAAATCAATCAATATAAGTATTCTTAAAAAAAATATAGGTTAAGAACAACATAGACCTAGAACAAATTTTGTAAGGTAGTTGTTGCGTTTATTAAATCACTAAATGTTATTGCCCGAATAAAGTTCTATGTATCTCTATTTTATGTTATTCTATTCTATGTAATTCTCTCCTAGATCAATATCTAATACCTTTAAACGAGCAATTCTTGTATATAATTATGTATATAATATATAATCGTAATCTCGGAAACGGCTCCAGCGATTTTCATGAAATTTAGTATGTGCGTAGATTCGGGGGCGAAAAATCGATCTAGCTAATTCATTTTTAGAAAAGGGAATGAAAAATATCGTTTGAATATGGACGGTAAATTTCGCCGAAAAAAAAATTGTTATAATAGCTCGGTCGGTACTTTTATATAAGCGTATCTACGTAAATACCGATTTTCAAACAAGAATACTTATTCATGAAAGTCTAAGGAATTTCATCTTTTCATCATATCTTTTGTAATCGGTAAAAGGTTTGTTTTGTAATCTTTATTCATTGATTTTTAAAATGTAGAGTTTCGTTAGTCTGTATATTTTTTAACTGTTTAAACTGTTATAATTGTAGTAAATAACATATTAAGACTTAATCTAAACCAATAAACACAACAATCACTAAAACAGGCAAACATTTTGTAACATAAGGGGAAATGTATCGCAACGTATAATTGTTTGTGGGCAAACATTTCAATAGAGCTGTCTGGGGTCTTAAAACAAAGGAGCTAATCAACAAAGGCACCCCAAACTCCGAATGTTTCAGCCCTCTTCCCTGTACGTAGTCGGTTAAATGGAAAGCTTTCTATTCGTATAAATTGATCGTGCACGTAGTTTCATAGAGTTGTTGATGGAAATGCACATTCCAACTGAAATTTTAAGTACATGCTTCGTTATCCCTATAAAAGCGAACAGTATTCAATATAAAATGATTTAGAATTTCATATACATTTTAAAGAATCTATATACTTAATTAATCTTTATACTAATATTTCCTTCAATTTTCAACATGACTAATACTTTAAGTGTTTTTCACTGTAATGCTCAATGGAACTGTAATGCTCAACTTAAACAAGTTGTTATTATTATAATTTTTCTGTTTAAATATTATTAAACGGAATTGTTAACATTATTTGGGCTCATTGAGCCCACTCTGGATGCATGCCGGCTCTGGGCCGGCCTGGTGTGGCCGTGTGGGTTCCTCTTAGCTTCGCCGTAGGTGACCAAGCCACGAAGCTACTAAGCCCCTCCGCCACGTCAAGGCGGGTAGTCGGTCGGAGGGGGACTCACTTTGGCGCGCCTTGCCTGGAGGAGAGGGGGTTGCTACCCGGGAGGGGGCTGCTGAGGCGGCCAGCGCTGTCAGGGTCGCGGAAGTGTGCGCAAGCGTTCCCGTGGCCCTGCCGATATGCGCCTAAGTGGAATATCGTGGGAGGTTTAGTCGGTGCGAGTCCGACATAACCCGCTCTCGCCCCGCGAGGGCCGGTATGCGTAGGCATTTCCCACACGTTAACCAAAAAAAAAGGTTCAAAGTGAGTCACAGATTCGACAGAGAGCACCCATTGGGGTGTCCAATGTCCATGAGGTCTTGTAGCCCCATCGCCTAGAGTGAATATAAAAATGCGGAGCCAGTAGCTCACGTCGGAAATCCTGAATGCCGGGTGAAGCGACACTCAAGAGTCTCAGAGGCATAATTTAAGACTTACTACCTACTGTTTTGTCCACTTTGTGTCGACCCAACGTGTTCGAACAATCTCATTGTCTGATAAATAAAATTATCAATGAGTTATAACTTGTGGCAGAATAACTTTTAATGTTGCACAGTACGCTATAATGTACCTATATTTAGAATTAAATCTTATTGGGATTGCGTTAAGGAACATATTTGAATACCTAATAATTTGCGGTAGAATTTTTTATAATACAGTTAGTATTAGCGACTACGTAATTATATTTACTAAATGGCGACTGGTGGCAGAATAGACACTTCCTTAATAATATTTTAAAGTGCAAAAAATCAGAGACACAATCATGGAACCGATATATTTATGTTGTTTTAAATTTATATCAGGCGACTCACGATAAATTTATCTCTTTTACAATAGTTTAGCACATATATTTATTATATTAAATTGCAATCACAGCATATTGAATCAGTAATTATTCTATTTATATTAAGTTAGACCCAACCATCATGTAAACCAAACTAGAACAAAACAACGCCATCTAGTTTGTAATGACTGAAAAACTTGAAGCCTTCATAAGGCAACTTGTTGAGGTATTGACAAACAGCCTGTTGCTATTATGTAATGAAGTTATGAAACTCATCAAATTTAATATTCTAGATTTTTACAGTTGTAGTTTAATAATCCTACCACTATCATAACCTTGATCACAGAAATATATAAATATTTGTAAGCATAAAATAAAAATAAAACTGTTTTAAATTTTGTCACATGTATATTTTAAAGTGGACCACATTATAAGTAAGAGAAACATTTTGGTGCTATAAGTGGCTTGGGGTAATAGATTACATTATGATAGAGATATAAAGGATATACAGAGATTTATAAATAAAAGTTATTAAAAAGTTTATTTATCATTTTCATCCTCACTTTTGAATTTCTTCGCTTGTGTCCCTTCAGAATCATTATGAGACTCTTCCTTACATATCTCATGTAGATTATATTTTTTATATGAAAAATAATTGTGTACCACACTGAGTAGGCAAATGCCTTTAATAATTTCCACTATAATACAAAGACTTGGATTTTTCAAGTCAGCCTTGTTGTTGTTGTTTTTAAGCACAATGAGGTCTGCTAGCTCCTTAATAATCAACTCACGGGACACACTACTGTTGAAACGTTTGTTGAATATTATAGCAAATGTTGAGGCTTCCTTTAAGAAAAATTTATCAAAAAGCTTTCCAGCGCATTCCATAATGTCTGGTAGATTTGCTTTACATGTTGCCATTATTGGCAGCAAGCGTAATACGTGTCGCGTTTTCTGCACTTTTGTTGCAACCAAATCTTGTATAACAGCTGTGGTCAACTCTTCCGGACTAGGTAAATTCGTTTTAATAAATATACAATTAGAAGCCCCTGTTTCAACTACTTGGAATCGCTTATGCTTCAGAGATTTCTGTGAATTCTTTTTCATGCACTCCACTTCGCGTTTAAGCATGTCACCTATGTCAGTCTCTTCTTCAGATTCGCTTACAGAGTTATCCTCGGGATTTGCTGATGGTGGTACCTGATTGATCCCCAAATCCGGGTACAATTTGCCAGCATACTCATTCAGCAGATTGTACATTTCCTTTACGCAGTCTTTCTCTCTAAAGTTACATGTACAGAAAAAGCCTCTGAAGCCGGGTTCTAAGAAATATTTGTTTCTACGCTTGCGAAAGTAGAACTTTTTCTTTTTCCTCGTATCGCCCATTTTGTATGAATCAGATCACAAAGTCTCTTTTTTAATATTGAACTGTGATATAACAGAAGTTATTACGTGAATTGAATTATGAAATCACTTAATAACATGATCATTAAATATACGTACACCCATGCTGTAACATTGTCAAATGTGACATTTGAATTTGATTAAGCAATGTGGCACAGATAATTTATAACCAGAAAAAAAAAAGATGGAGCACTTTAAGTTTTTTTTTGTGCAAGTTTAGTTTGCTGTCAGCTTAGTGGCTTTGAAACCTTCGGCAGTTCGCGAGTTATCGACTATATTGACTGGCGGATTCAAGAGAAATGATATAGCTGGTGCAGTGTTATGACTACGTGGTGAACCAGCCATCGTGATCTCGGCTTGGACGATCATCGATGGAAGTCAAGAAGTAACTTAGCATTCTACGTAGGCCATAGGGCAACGGATGGGTGACCATGAAATTGGTTTTGAATGACTTGAAACAGTTTCAAGTGATTAGGGCAAGTAATTCAAAAGTTAAATTAAAATTTTCTTAAATGAAGATTATATTTATGACTTATTGTTAACAAACATCAGAGCCTTTTAGATCTTATCCTTTACTAGTTTACTGGCTGCTTTGATAGTTTTGGTGGAAGAGAGTCGGATAAACGAACAGCAGGTTCCGGAAGAAAAACACCGGTATGGTGGTGTAATCTTGAGAAACAGTCACTGGTGCGCTTCGCTGATCTTCGCGACCACAGTCAACAAATAATGGACAATTTGACTTATAAGGAGGGTTGTGAGGGGGGTACGAATAATGTAAGCACGCTTGAGATGGTGTTTGAAATATATTCACAGGATATTGATACGTGTGTCACGTCATGAAATAACACATTCGCCATTTAATCACGAGACATACGTGAAACGATCGGCTACTAAAATTAAATTACGAAAACACATTTGCTATATTACCTGTTTATGAGAATATAAATTTGCCTGTAGTGTAACTGGTTATTTGTTAACCATGTTTGCTGTTTTTTTTTTTAATATTGAAGGGGATGGCAACTGAGCAAGCGGTCCTCCTAATGCCAGAAGCCACTGATGAAAAAAGTTCACACAAACCATTCATCTGACGTAAGGTAAAAATAAAATACCTTTAATTGACGCCGACTTTTTTTTCATTAGCTATCGCCGCTTAATGTACCTACAGGGAGTGTTACATAAACTTGCTTAATATATCTTAATATATCTAAGAATATTTTACTTGTTATACCAGTTAATTGCACGAGCTATGGTAGATCGTTATTCGATTAAAAAAACCGTCCATAAAAGGCAAAAAACATCATGTCTGTTGTATGGGTGCCCCACTTAATTTTTTTATTGTTTTTTAGTATTTGTTGTTTTCCCGTGGGTCCCGTTTTACCCTTTAAAGTACCTACACAAAGGGTAAAACGGGAGCCTAAAAAAAATACCCCTTTATTTTACCCTATCTAAGAAAATATCAATGTGTCCTCACTGTTTCAGATGGTACAAAAAATCTTATGTCTATAGGCAAAGATTTAAATGCAAAAACGAAAAATCCTACTGAAATTACACAACGAAAATTTGCGACTACTTGCAAATTTTAAGTGTATAAAATGTATTATTGTAGTTGTGATACTTAATACAATAAATAATATAGACAAAAGAAATACATGACGTTAAATATACAATGGTAGAGTTTAAGGGCAGTTTACAAATGGGGGAATGCAATCTTGTGAGTTTCAATGCCCCGAAAACTCATGCGTTTCTTTTCACCGTAAAAAGGCCCACACGCCCATTCTCTTCTAGAATCTGACCTTGGATTGTGCCGACCATCATCATTCGCGCTTCATTGATTCTAAGGCCAAAGCAGCTGCAAAAGTTAAGTATCCTTACCGTAAGTGCGGTGGCACCAGTTGCATTGATTCAAATCAATTCAAATCAAAAATATATTTATTCAAATAGACGTTGGCGCGTTCTTATGAATCATCATATATATATATATATATATATATATATATATATATATATATATATATATATATATATAGGTTCGTAACATACGCCCGGTTCGGAAAGCAGTTTCTATTGAGAAGAGACCGACAAAAAACTCAACAGTTGCTCTTTTTCATAAGTATCAGCTTAAAGTATAGCATACAGGTATAATAGTCTTATTCTAGGCTACGTGAGTATTAACTCCACACATTGGCGTCGTTGAGATATTCCGCAATTGTATAATATGCGTTTAACATCTATGGCTACATCGCTACATACAATCAGGTGGGATAGAAGTCAAGCACTATGCAGTCGCTTATAAAAAAAACATTTTAAGTAGATGGATGTAAAGATTTCTTCGTCGTGAGGTCATCAGCCGCTTAGTTTAGGTACTTGAAGCGTTTGAGCGGGCTACCCCGAAAGACGTAGGTGCGAATAGCGCATCACCGAAAAAAAAATTTTCGACTATATTTTTAAAAATAAATGTAAGTTTAAAATAATTTATCGGACACTTGTTTTAGCTTTTTCTTTATGAAAGAGCGATCTCATACCGCAATGAAAAATACATTATGGTACAATAGTTTTATTTACAAAATAAAACTTAACAAATCATTGTTCTTAGAGCTACTTTTTATTGCCAATTAATAAAAACTAAATGAAACGAGGCTTAACCATACACAAAACTTTCGCTAGCGCAATAAATAAATACTATTTGAATACTTTTTGTCCATGAAATATGCAAATTATAATGCACATCATGCAACCATGGGGACTAATTGGTGACAGCTTATTGGCCATGAACTACTTCGAATTAATGCTTCACTACGAAAAAACACAATATTTGGTCTTCATAACTGTCTGCAAATTAGCAACAACAGGCTTCTTTAACTTCGGACACACGGTGATGCTGGAATAAAACGAAAAAACATTAACAATCGAAGTTCATAATCAAATAGTTGAAACTAAGACAATTAATAGTGAAATATACACAGTACATTAAATCTGACCGCGACGATATACAGTTAGTAATTTTATAATCACTATTATAAAACTGCACAAAACACAAGACCCGCATCTGAATGAAGTCAGCTCCATGCAAAAAAGGTAACTTAACAAAATCTATCTACATTTTTTGCGACTGTGTACACCTAAGTACTGTGGGACAGAGACACATATTATCGATTTAGATTGTGGCGCAAACCATAGAACTCATACCTTCCCTTCACACGCTGCATGTAGCCTGTGCCTGATAACATTAAACTTTTCAGTGTGCTTTAATGATAACAAATTCTGCTCATAATATCTACATGTAAATATTAAATTTGTTATTGCATTATTACTTGTTATTTTTTAGGACACTACCGTACACATTTCAAAAACACAATTGTGGAACAATAATATTTGGAAATAAATAAATGTGGTACTCACTCGGTGTTATACTCAATAGATGATATTTTTATGTATTCTATGTAGATACTAGGCGACTTCAGTAGCCTCCATGTAATGGGATTAAATAAGTTAGTCTCGTATTTCCACTCTACTATAACAGACATAGGCGGATATCCAGTGTCCTTAAAGGGGACCATTTTCGTCTCTATATCACCAGGCTTGTAATATTTCCTGAAACAAAAACATTTTTATCTATTAATACACATATACAATAAATAATAAAATTATACTGAATTACATCTCTTTTACACTTCAAAATAATAGTAACAGACCAAAGGTATATTATATATTAATGTAGTAGAAAACAGCATTGCTGAAAGAAGAGTATTTCCCACAACGACATCGTTGAATAATTTATGTTCAGATTAATAGATAACTGGGGTTAGTTAATACATAATTCGCCGAAAATCTCGCGATTTCACGCTTTGAGGTTATCGGCCGCTTAGATCAGTTCTCTAGAGCGTTTGGGCGCATTACCCAAAAGACGCAGGATAGAATTTTCTAGCCGCGTCAATTTTTTTCAATATTTTATTTCGATACAAGTAAGAGTCAGCAGTTAAAATTATAACATATGATGTTGTCACTGTTTCCAAAAAATCTTGTTTTTTGAGTAAGAAGTGATAGTCCATAGCTTATTTTAAATAACGTATCATTATATTTAAATAAAGAGAAATCCTAAATTATCCCGTCATTTTAGGTTTGTAATCTCACCTATGATGACTTGGCTAGATTAATAATTCTAAATACACATGGGAGAGCCTCAGCCAGAGGATAGTTTATTTATAAAATAATGTAAAGGATATAGCCCGTATACTTAATATCCCCACGGCATTTCAAATAAGATTAGTATTATCACTTCTTGCTAAAAAAACAAGGTTTTTGAGGATTATACATACATGTATATACATAGGGTAATCCTAGGGCATAGTCCACCACGCATTTTTTTTTTGTTATTATTTCGAAAATATGCAGGTTTCCTCACGATGTTTTCCTTCACCGTTGAGTACGTGATAAGTCAGCACTTAAATTAATTGTTATTGCCGTCAATGATAATCGAACTCGGGTTGCTAGAGTTAATTAAATTGAATGCGAGCGCCCAGTCAAAAAGTATCACGGCTCTAATCCGTCTAACGTCCAATGTTATACTTACTGTTCGTCATCTATGAATTTGTGGTCGCTCTTGCTGTTATTTTTGTCCACTAGAATTATGGACACCCTGCCAACGTCGGGACCGTGCAGTATGCTCTCAGAGGAGTTAGACACCTTCAAAGTTATTTTGTAGTGCACCTCTGTAATAATAAAACAAAGGCACATTTTTATTTCGCTTAGGCAAGTTTGTGTTTGTCGTCTACACTAAACACGATAAAGAGGTATCTAAATACCAGAAGACGCTTTTAAAAAACTGATCTGTGCAACTTAACAACTTCAACCTAAATTTTTGGTTTTTATCGCAATAGATAACTAATCAGATTTCAGTTGTCGTTTCAATGCAATTAAATTCGTTTTTTGGTCAAGAAGGGCATTTTTATGAAGTTTTATCACGTCATATTTACTAGGAAAATACTTACTGCAGAATGGCTTGGACCCCCCTGTCATGGAGTACAGCGAGACGTGTGAGTTTGAATCGATCAGACCGCTCGCATGATACCTCTTGTATATCTCGTACGAATGATATCCCATGGGAATACAATAATGCTTGCTGTCACACGCCGTACAGTTGCCGGCCAGAAACGCCTGAAACGAGTATGATTAAATTAATGCAAATATCACTACATAGTATAAAACAAAGTAGCCCCGCTGTCTGTCTGTCCCTATGTATGCTTAGATCTTTAAAACTACTATGTTTTTTTTTTTACTAAATAGAATGATTCAAGAGGAAAGTTTATATGTATAATACATTGCACCCACGCGAAGCCAATTTTTAAATTAATGTAAATAAATTCTATACAATTAAATTAATGTAAACGTCGTTAGTGTTAAACATCACTTATCGAGAGACAAATCCGTTGCACGAAAGAATTGGACAAATTAAAAGTAGATGCAATCAAATACGCGGTACGTGTAGTTTCCAACTCGATGGCTTAAACTAGAATTATTAGTAAACAAATATAAAGTCAATTATCAATTTACTAGCAGTTGGTTTTCTTTCAAATTCAGTCCCGTTATATCTCAGACTTATTTATTACTCTAATCCACAAATAAACATTTTTAATAATAAATTATATTAAGTAAAACAATCTTTACATAATAATGTATCCGTAATATTTATTCGTGTTTAATTTAAATTAATTCACCGAAGTTTTGATTAAGTCACATCATTCATGGTCACGGAATTCACTGAGGCATTAGACTTCAAGCATGACTATTAACCCGAGCTAACTTAATTTCTTATATCTTCGCGAATACAACACATTTAGACCTCCCACTAGGTGGATCGACATCGTAAGATGTGGCGTCACACAAATAACTATTATAACAATAAATGAATAGTTATTGTCACATAAAATCAACGTCAAAGTTCACGCGTCATTCTTCAGCTGGCGGTGTTCTGATTCGAGGAAATTTCAAAATTTACCCGGTCGAATTTAACTATTGCGAAAGGACCACATCGAATGTTTTCCCAGTTTTGCGTACTCGCTATTTGGGAAACTCGTACATCAACTTTACGCGGTAGATTCTTACTATTACGATAAAATCGATTTTGCTGACTTCCCAATTTTGGGTGCTCGCTATTCGGGTAACACGTGCCTGACGACTCCGTGGCGCAGTTGCCAAGGTATTAGCTACGGTGCAGGTGGTCGTGGGTCGATTCTCACACGTGACAACTATTTGTGTGACCCACGGGCAATTGTTTCTGGGTGTTGTTTGTCCACGTGGGACAACGTAATCCTACAGTAAGGTAGTTAGGAATAGATCTTTCTAGGTTGCAGTGGTAGTATGGACATGCTAACCAACTCTGTGTACTGTTCAGGACAGAACAAGGAAGAAGAAATAACGCTTCTGAAGGTTAGGTATATTAATATAATTTCAACTAAAAACAGTTAGGTTTTTATTCGAATGCGTGCCGTTACGGTTGGAAGTAACTGCGGATGTACAATTTTGAATGCAAGTCGTTAATTACTCATAAGCAAATATATTCAAATCTAACGGTCGACTACCAATGCGAGTGTTACAAGTATAAATAACAGTCTATGGTTTATACATTATTTTTTACATATTAATACATTTAAATCCATACTAATATTATAAATGCGAAAGTAACTCTGTCTGTCTGTTTCGCTCTCACTCCAAAACTACTGAACCGATTTAAATGAAATTCGGTACACAGACAGTCTATAGAGCCTGAGAAAAGACATAGGCAATTTTTTAATTGTAAAAAATCATAGCTAAGGGCTTCAACGCGAGCGAAGCCGCGGGCGAATAGCTAGTTTATTCATAATTTGAACCGCCCGTGGCGCGGACAGTTCGTACCTCGTAGGATTTGCACTGCACCGCCATGAAGGGGCACGTGGGCGCGACGCTCTCCGTGAAGAGGACGTAGCTCCTCTCGTGGTTGCAGCTGACGAACCTCAGCACTTGGGTGTACATGTCCCCGGTCCCCGCGTGGCCCCGGGCGCCGTCGCTCTTGCAGCCCGGCTGCGTGGAGCCGCCGTTCGGGAAGAAGTCCACGTGGCCGATCGCCTCCGATATCCCGAAACCTGCAACGGCACACCTACGGGTCGGCTATCGATAGACGCAATGCATATTTCATACCCGTGCGTTTCGGCCTACCCACCGGTTCTGCGCCAGATGAAGCTTTAAGTCTCGGGAGTGAAAGCGAAAACATCAGTTAATACAACATACAACGTATATTTCTTACCGGCTGTTGCTCGCGACTACGTGTGCGTAGAACGGGCTGAAGGCGTAACATTCGGACAGAAAGGCGGATATACATACAAATACGTATATAAATTATAGCCTATGTGTTATGGGATATTCTGATCTATAAGCTATATTATTGTAACGTTTCATTAAAATTCATTCAGTAGTATTTGCGTGAAAGAGTAACAAACATACATCCATACATACAAACTCTCGCGTTTACAATATTAGTAAGGAAGTGAGGATTTCGACGAATAAATGAATTGATTTGATTTGGTTGGCGGCATGGAGTCCTTTTTATGTCACGTTCAAAGTTGGCGAACTAGCAGGCGTTTGACCTGGTGTTAGGTTTAGTTATGTTTTAGGCTTTATATTGAGTGGCGTAGCGGTGGCCATGTGTGGGGGTTCGGGTGGATGAGTGGTGTGCTATGACGTCATATTACTATTTGTTTCGCACTGTCCGTGTGGGGCTGATGTTTTTTGTTTTTATAATTCTAATACTATTCTTACGTATACGGCTTATTTCACTTTGTAGTTTGCTTAATTAAAATTATTTCATTTGTATACAAGAAAATGCATTATCTTAGTATTTAACGTTTTGTGACGACAGAAAACGGAAACCGAAATTTTGATTTTGAGGTTGAACATCTACAACGCCTGACAAAATCGGCTATCTCACTCACCAGACACAAAATGAAAATGTTATACGAAAATACAGGGATGGTTTTCTAAGTGTATCCTTTTTTTTTTATTAAATTCTAGACATAAATAATGTTACATAAAAAATGATAAATATACACCTGCTTTTGCTACACGAATGGTTAATGTCGTCCAAGTAAATACCGCATCCTTACTAATGACCGTCATGAACTGAATTAAGAATCAAGTGGAATTGTTATACTTTCGCGTTTCATCTGATGAGTTAGGTAACTAGGGGCCCCTTATTGTTCACGTCTATATTACCTGAGAAATAGAGGGGCATCGCATTGCTGTGAATGATGTCGACGTATTTGGCGTCAGATCTGTCCAGTCGTACCAATGTGACCGTATTACTGAAGTAAGGGGCGGCTGGATCTAGGCCCGTTATCCTTCCCAACTTGAGATTGAACTTCTGTAACGAATTTACACAATGGTTTCTTGTTGTATACGCGAAAATAAAACACTAAGTACATTGGTATTTTTACGAATTCGGAAACTACAAATTTTATGAACATATTAAACATATTATTAACATATTAGAAAACAAAATCCTTTATTGTTTATTCACATATTTTTAGCAATTCAACGGAGCTTTGGCTTTAAAAACCATTATTTAATATGAATTATCCATTAAAGGTTCTCCAGAGTGTATACGTGTCGTTATAGTCTGTGGCAAATTAATAGTAGTAGTGGTCGCAATTCGACCATAATTAATTATACATGCTAGTGTATGTAATGTTTTTCTATTAATTTAATGTATTTTTATGCATAATTTTAATAAATATTAGCATTCTGCAATTCTTCTTTAGATAAACTCTAAGTGGGGGTAATTTCATACTCCTCCATCCGCGCCACGCTACGCGTACGCCACAAAGTTTTTTCTTGACGTATTAATTAATAGTATAACCAACCTTCTGCAAACCGTGGCCGCAGTATCCCGCCAAATGTGCACCCAAAGAATGACCAATGAAATGGAAATTATCCAAATTGGGTAAACCCAACATGACCTGTAAAAGGCGCAGGAATGAGAAACGAAATGTTGTATATATTGAGTAAATGTGTCGTAGCTATAAACAATGTGCAATGTCATGGGAAAGCACTTATTAACTTGTAAAATGTAAAGCACTTGTCCAGAAAAGTCTTTGTCTACGCTGCAGCACGAATGGGCAGATCCGTCAGGGTAAGGACCACGACCTCTCAGAAGACCGGCGTGAAGTAGAAGCATTATACTTCTATGTCTCGTCCGGTGAGTGTGGTAGCCGGGGCCAACTTAATTAATAAGTGGGAACGCATCTGCAACCCTACGTGGCAAATGTCCACGGACGGCGGCTATCATTCAACATCAGGTGAACCGCCAGCTCGCCAGCACCTTCTCACATAAAAAAATGTCGAACCAATCGACCCAAGGTAGTCCAGATAAGTTAGAATTCAACACTCACGTATAAATTGTGGACAAGGTGCGCAGTCATGGCACCGACTAGCCTTATGTTCGCCACGGCCTGACCGTACGGAGGCTGGGCTCCCTTCCTCCAATCCACTACCAAAACTGTTGCCGCCTCGTTGCCTTCTAAATTTAAAAGTGCATCGGCCATGTTTTGTATCTGTGAAATGGATTATAAAAACATAATAATACATTCCTACACAATGTTATTATTCTTATTTTAATCTATAAATTATATTTAATCATATTATCATTGCATTTTATTATTTCCTCATATAATAAGAACCAAACTATACACTATCGATACGGCTTATCGATGGCAACAATGCACAGCACTATGCCCGTCCAAAGACCCATGAGTGAGTCTGAGAGAGAGAGCGAAATGCTATCTGCACCGCTCCTACGTTATACGACCCAGTGTGCGTCGAGTGAAAAACACTACCATCAGTTACAAGATCCTTTTATATAAACTTTATTATACCTATTTTTAAAAAATTGGTTTTCATAAAATAAACTTACCCATAACTTGTGACCGCCTTCCAGAAAACCATGAGAGATGAGATAAAACGGCCCTCTGGGGTCGATGTTTGCGTTTCGAATCTTCTCGGTATCATGCGCTTGTAACATCAGTGGTATCCTTCTATTCCGTCTCGTAAACGCTGGATACCTACAAAAAGAAAATAGTTACATAAAGCTTATTTATTTTTTTATTTATCTGGCACGGTTACAAAGTACAAATTGTAACATTAACTAAATTATAACAGAAACAATGCATATTCCTAAACTTGCATTACAATTACAACCGAGCACAACATACAATTTGAATAATTATGTTATTTTAATAATTTATGTAATGACTAATACTTACTAATTTACTTATAAGAAAGAAGCCGACCAATATTAATAAAATGATGCCAAGTTTTGATATAATATATCTATGTCTCTACATAAAATATTGTACTGTCTACACATTCGAATTAAGGGACTATTAAGAGATACATTATTCCGAGTTACCGGTGTATGGAAAAGACGCTGTCTAGTGTCTACGATTAGATTTTTTTTATTTTATTAAAGAGGGTAAAAACCCTGGGTAAAAACACAGGTAGGTAAATATCACCCTCATTGTACAAACTTAGTTACATAAACACTTAAACCAAAAAAAAAAACAAAAAATTAACGCCTGCTTAAACATTTTTGCGCAGGGGCCATGCTAATCTTCTCTGTATCGTTCCAATTTTAGTATATACTGCCGAAGCAAGTACATCTACGATTAGATGTAGGTGAAGTTAATTATATTACGTTAGGATAGCTAATTTAAAAAGATGCTCTAAATTTTAACACCATTTCCTACTCGACAATTGGTCAATTAGAACCACCGATTTTGATTAAACGAATAAAAAGTAAATATTTCGAGACAATTTTTACAACAACGTTTTATCTAGTACCAAAAATACTAGTACTCTACTAAACACACTTAAAAGTTTTTTCTTTTGTAAATACATGTTGCAGATAAAATTATAAATACCCAGACACTAGAAAAACCTATGTTCATCACACAATATTTATTAATATCACATTTTATTTATGATTTTTAAATCCAGACGTTTCGAACCCTTGGTCTTGGGCATCATGCCATGGTCTGCCCCGTGACCACGAACGCTGGAAAGGGTTAACAAGAAAGAGTCTTCTAAAAAATTCTTACTGTCATAAAAACGTTGAGTAAATATTGCTAATATTAATTGATATTTTCCGAATTTTCAACTGACATTCCATAATTGCTCTCGCCGATGATGAACTTACGAAATGCCGCTATCCAACACCCACGCATCGGACGGATAGGCGGGACGCCTACCGACCAAAGGTCAATAGACCCTTGAATCGAAACTAAGGTACATAGCGACGAAAATAACACGCTTATCAAATTAACGATAAACACGTCACAATGCAACCAACGATCGTAAATATTTGTTATGTCTTCGGCAACAATGGATCGATGTCACGGACGAGCCCCCGGCTTTATCGTACGTTAATTATTGGACATGTTTGAGATTTGACGATAACAGTATTAATTGGCCGTAGGAGATTCATCTGGAATGTTCGAGTAAACTGAATCTCTTCTGAAACATCTTTATGAACTTTGCACTCGAGAATTACTTGTGGATTCAAAAACTAAATGGATATTCACATTATAATTCCAACATAGGTTATTTACTTTAGAAACTAGCTTTCTCATATAAACATCTTTTATAACAAGAATACGAGGGAGTTTTATTCATTAAGTTTTTTTTGCGAGAGCATGTCTACAAAATGTATAGTCTAGTGTAAAATGTATATGTGCAATAATGTATAGTGTAAAATGTAAAGTCTAAAAGGAAGCAAAGAAAATGCTGCAATGACATATTATCAAATATTATCGGCCCGCCATTTGCAAACATACTTGTACTAAAAACAGCGTAAACTTTCATGAATAATATTAATGCATATAATCAATTATAAGAAAGAGACATTTCAATGACTGACATGTTACAAATATTTGATTAAAAGTTTAATGCACGAATGTTACGTGACTAATATAATGTCGGGAAAACACCTTGTTTCATTTTGCCAAAACTACGTTTCTATTCTTGTATTAATAATTTAGTGCTACTGAAATTAATTTAAAACTTTATCCTCGACATGTTAATTATAAAAAACTCAACCAACTTCAGAGCAGGAAAAATGTTAATAAGTCATATTGAGTTAAAAGTGAACCGAATAAATCACCCGCGAATTCCCCGACCGCTATCAGAAAAACCCTTCGTCTCACAAGACAATTATGATCAAGAAAGTGCCTATAAACATTTCCTTATAACTAATGTCATAAATTATTAACATTATAAACACGAAGCGGATCTTGCCAATTAAACTTTGAGCCTCTTAATATGGTACGAAAACACTGCGATAGTGAAATAATCACATTAAACATATACGTAAATGCTGATGTATCAATTGTCTATCGGGGCCACACCCCCTTTTAATAACCCGGAGTCTGATAACAGCACCTAATGCATTCAACAATTAATATCAATGATTACTATTCACATAGTAATTATAACAAAAAGTTGAAATTTTTCAATACAAACTTTGCGAAATAGTATTTTATTTTAACACTAATAGTAGGATAATATAATAAATATGGTAACAGTTAAATTAATTTACCATGGTTCAAGCCTTACGCTCTCGCTTTAATATTTACTTATACTGAAATAAGACAGTATTTTTCCTTTAATGCAACACCTTAGGAATTACAAAGATCAGACTTAATGCCAATTGACAGTCACCACGGAAAGAAAATAATTTCTAGGTCCATTAATTCAAATTAATATTACATTTTAGGAATTGAAAATGAAAGTCAAACTAAGGAAAATAAATAAATATACGTGTACATTCAATATGTATACATATTACATATAAGTTTATAAATGTTGCTCATTATAATTATAGGCCCAAATCTGCAATATATAAAATATTGATACTAAAAAATTATATAACATATCATATCATAGTAAAAGTTACTACATAAATATACATGTGCTAATAATATACAACAAACCATTTGAAATTTGTAAGAAATAATAGTTCGTTTAAAGATTACGTTCATTATTCACCATCTAACATCTAATCATGATGCCAGATGTATACCTAAATGAGGCATTGTATACTTCTTTATTATTTTAGATCTTTTCGAGCAAGGAACGTTGAATATATATTGCTTCGTGTATATAATATATAATATAAGGCTACTATCACTGTACGGTGAAAGAGCTACACGGATTCGCCTGCGTTGAAGCCTTTAAATAAATACTTATATTTTTTGTAATAAAAGGACTCCTATGTCCTTTTTAATACCTCTAAGAATATGTGTATAAAGTTTCATGATAATCGGTTGAGTAGCTTTGGTGTGAAAGCGTAACAAACAAACTTACATTCACATTTATAATATTACTAGCTGTTAACCCGCGCGGCCTAAGGGAATTATAGCTGAATTTTTTCTACTTAGTTGACACTTGTCATAATTTATATTTTGGACAATTCACACAATATCTATATAAATTATAGCCTATGTGTTATTCCAAGCTATTATATTGTTATTATAAGCTATTATATTGTAGTTTTATTAAAATTTTTTCAGTACTTTTTGCGTGAAAGAGTAACAAACTTTGGATGGAAGTTTGTTACTCTACTACTCTCTACTTTCGCGTTTATAATATTAGTAAAGATAAAAGTAGGGTTATTCATAATAGCTCAAAAAGCTACATAATCTCAATATAACTGAGACTTGTTTTTATTGAAATAAAAGTAAGTTTTTATTTAGAAATCCCAATATTTCTATATCGAGTCAGGTAACATGATAACTGTTATGTTAGAATTAGGAAACTTGCTTATAGGTAACATCCAGCAGATAGTAACATAAATCAAAATTTTATACATGTATCTCATAATATGATGATTTGTACTCTTGGTGAGCTGAGATGAGAAGCTATTTAGTGAATAACATTTATTTCCAAATTATAATAGCAAAATCTCAACACAACTGCTCGTGTATTCGTTACGAAATCAAACCGTTGATGAGTTAGGTGACATTTATAAAATAGTAAGTAGTTCGCTTTCATTGGTCGGCCGCTGACCTATATTCCAAGCGGCCGCTGAAAGTTCGTTTCCGATAAGTTGAAAAGTTCGATGGTCCTTGAAACCGATATCGCCCCATCGAGTGCGGTAAATTTACGGAGTTCTTAGATTCGCCTCGTCATCTATATACACAGGGTGGCTTTTCTAGGTGTATCCATTTTTTTATTAAATTCTATACATAAATAATATTATATAAAAAATGATAAATATTTAAAATCACTCATAATTAATTAATTACATTCATTTGAACATACTAAATACGAATGCATCAAAGTTATAAAATGTTTGTTTTTGTATTATCAATTAAACGTTGTGTGTAACTTATAAAATTTACTTTAAAAGAATTACTCTTAAAAGTAAAGTAACAGCCAATACATGTCCCACTGCTGGGCAAAGGGCCTCCTCTATACAGAGGGTATCAGGGCATAGTCCACCACGCGTCCCTTCTGCGGATTAGCGGACTTAACATATATTCGAAATATATTTTTTTGTTATTATTTCTAAAATATGCAGGTTTCCTCACGATGTTTTCCTTCACCGCGGAGCACGTGATAAGTCAGCACTTAAAGTTAAAATCCTTATTGGTGTCGGCACCAGGGATCGAACTCAGGTTGCTCGAGTATATTGAATTAAAGGCGAGCGCCCGGACACTGAGCTATCACGGCTCACTCAAAAATTACTCTTATTTTCCTTATACGGGAGATTTTTTGAGAAATGCCCAAGTTTACACAGGAGGTTCAGACTCGGTTGTATAATCGTTTATTGAAATAAAAAACAAAGTTTCTTTTTCCAAAAAAAATGCCATTATATTCCCTAAAAAACAGAACGTGTTGATAATGCCATAGTCATTCATAAATACCTAAATTTTACTGTGCGCGAACTTGTGTGCGTGTTATTTATGATTGATCGCGCGTAAAATAAATGAGTTGCGTATAAATGACGCACTTTTTGAGATATATATATATACAGCGTGTCGTTACCATCGCGACAATAAATGAACACACATATAGGGGATAACTTTTTAAAGTTGTATTAAACATTTAAATTCTTTAAACATCAATATTTACAGAGTTATTAAATTTTCCAAAACAAAGAATTTTAGAACACCCTTACCTATAAAAGCGTAACGTAAAGTTCATTTGTAAAGGTCACAAAGCATATGAATGGGTTGAATGAAGTTAAAAGAGACAAAACATACTGTTAGAAGGAGAGGCTTGTAATACGACGCTGTGGCGCGAGTTGTATAGGATGTTACAAATTTTGTTTCTTTTTTACTTAATTAGTTTGAAAAATATTTTTTTTAATTATGGATTTTGTTTAACGTTAATATTTTTTTATGATTATTGGCAAGTAGCGTTAGTCGTGTGTTCATTTATTGTCGCGATGGTAACGACACGCTGTATATATATATTTAAAAGTTAAATCAAATTCGCAAATATTACATTTATTTTCTAAATCTTTAATATATGTCGTAAAAAACTTATATGAAAAGTTAAATGGCGATCTTTATTGTTTTTTCATTTTAGTTTGAATATAGGTTAACGTTTATTCATACAAAATATAATATAACCAGCCATATTTATGCACAAAAAATGTAATATTACACAATTACAAAAATACATATATCTACATATGTAATAAAATTTTCAAATAGGCAACAAATATTACATAATGTAAATTAAAAAAAAAATTTTGACGTAATAATAACCTCTATTCATATTTAAAATAAAAAAAATTGCCAGGACAAATTTTAAAAATGAGGTCACGTATTCAATTAAAGAATAGAAAACGCAATTTTAAAAAATCCATTCACCAATCAGCATTAACGAGAGAACGTTAACCAGAGAAGCCCATGCACTGTATTATAGAGCGATATCGATACGAAAAAGGTTTAATCACAAATAACTTAGACGTTATAAGCATAACTCACTTAGATAATTTACAGCTTTCAATTTTTGGCGTATTTTATAACTTTTTATAGTTATTATTTACAGATTAAATTTGATTATTTTGATGGACAATCATACAGAAATTATGACATGACAATAATATCCATTTTTAATTTTCTTCTATCTTTGCCTTACATTTCCCTACCATTATTGAGAAGGCGACTCTGTTACTATTAGCAGGAAATCGAAACTGTATTACCCACACACTTAAACGCTTGTCAGATAAATAGTAAGTAAAATTGGATGAGGTAAATAGATCATTTTAGCGTAATACACGTCATAAAACAGGTAATAAAAACATACCGCACTCCCAAGACTTCTGGTGACACGGGAAAGTAGTTATCCGGTCGGTTCTCTGTCCACGGGTAGGCTTTCGAGAAGCATCCATATGTGCCATAGCACCGCTCGATCTCCGCATCCTCTAAAAATTACCAATTTTATGAGTATAAAAACGTTTCACGTTTTTAAGTAAATATATGTATTGTACCTGTGTGTAAACTGACATCGGGGCATTTAAAACGGCAGCCAGTTTCATAACAATGTGTAAAGCAAAGCAATCGAAACTTTGGACTTTTATCAAACGTGATAAAATCCAAAATAGTAGTATCATTTAATAAAATAAAAAATATAGGGAAAAATTAAGGTTATACTGAGATTGAAAACATTTGCCTATATGATTTATATATAAGCCGCGATGATTAAGAAAAAAATTAAACTTATTCTGGTTTTATTTTATAATTAATTTGCACAAAAAAAATAGTTGTAAAAATTCTGCAGTTTAGAGATATCATATTTAACAAACGCTAATTTAACGTTTCAAATTCGATTTCAATGAATTTAATAAAATATAAAAACACAACTAACCGTAAAAATTCGTGGGCAAGTGTGTGACATCCGTTGAATTTTGCTTCTCCATCAGCACCATTATGGTCTGCAGCATTAAAGTTGCACTAGTTCTGTTATACATGGCCACTAATAAACTAAAGTTTACCCTTCTTTTTCTTTAAGCAACTACGAACTGATACGATGAATGACCGGCCAGTTGTTGATGAGATTACTTACTTTTTTTGGAATACCAGCAAATGTGAGTAACCGCTATCAACGGGTTCTATTTGACGAACTAATGAAATGAAATACGATCAATGTTTGATCCGAACAATACAGCTGGTTGCCGAGAGATCGGATGACCGTGTAATGATAAGTGTTAAGCGCTCGTTATTTATATATAAGCCCATAAATGCACGGGAGAACCACCGATCGTATCTAAGTAATGAATCGCTTAATTATACCCGCTATATAATATAACAAAAAAACAGACTGAAAAAAACCAACGGCCTTTTGAGATATTAAAAAGTTTTACTAGAAATATACTATTTGTCAAAATTAAAACGTGATACTTTTACTTGGCACTGGAATCACAGACATACACATATGATTTATCTATATAGATTACTTAATAGATCCGCGTTGCCTTTAGATCGCAGACGTTCCGGGATGCGGCGATAGCAGAGGTTAGGACGTTATCGCACTTGGGCAGTTGTTAAAAGCGATTGACGCACGAGCAGTCTAGCCTGTGCGGTACATAAGTTTGTACTCACTGTGTTTATTTCAACTCCGCGTTCATGCCGCTAATTGCGAAAACAGTAAACAAGACCGATAGTTGGGGTCGCATGTACTACGCTTTCTTGCATTTTTGTTCAACGTGTAAACAACTTTAGAAGTCACATTGATGCTTTTATACTGATACTTTGTTTTTGTAAAAAATAATAAGTAAACGATACAACTATGAACAACAAGGGTAATGAATAGTTAAGTATTCTATGTCCCTTTGAGATAAAAAGGGGCAAGTAAATAAAATTAATAATTTAAAAGAATAACAATTTAAATTGGTTCACGCATTTATATTTATAGAATAATATTCGGCACAATCTTTAATCTGACAGAATACGAATAAATTTTATCGAAATATTGAACCTTTTTAGGGTTTCGTACCCAAAAGGGTAAAACAGGACCCTATTACTATTATAACAACAAATACTAAAAAAAAACAGAATAAAAAAATATTTAAGTGAAGCTCCCATAAGCAGATATGATTTTTTTACCTTTTTTATAGATAATTGTACGGAACTCTTCGTGCGCGAGGCCGACTCTCACTTGGCCGGTTCTTTATTTTATTTTTGCCTTGACTAGTTTCAAATTCATTTTAGAATTATTCAACTGAAAAATGGGAACAGTTGTTATGCTTTGTATACTTAATGTAACATAGCATATAATCATATCCATGTATTAATAATTACGAGAAATCAAAACAATGGAAAGAGGCATTGTTTTATAGATTTTAAGAAAAAATTCGGAAAGAATTTGCAACATCGGTTGCGGTAATACTGCATTTGAGCTCGATCTGAACACAGAAAATCGATAACACGGCGTCAAAGAAGTCAATTTCTAAATTCAATATAGGTGGGATTTATGTTAAACTTGAAATAAAGCACTAAATAACTCATTCATAAAAAATATGACGCTGTAAAAATCAATCAAGTAGTAACGTCAGTCTTTATTAAATTTTACTTGACTCAAGTAAACACAATTCTCAAAATAAAATAATTATTTCATGCAAAACTTATTAATTAGTCATAGCATTAGATTACAAAATCTTCGGAACATTAAATTCATAAAATAATCCACAAGAATAGATTAAAGTCAAAAGTTATTTAACAGGTTACAATAAGTTATAAATGCTTGGGCCGCTCACACACTGGCGGCGGTATTGCTTAATTAGACGTTACAAAATTCATATTTTACGCTATAACCTAATTGATTCACTAATAAAAGAAAGCAGTCGAATACAAAATTGGCTAAGAATTGACTTTACGCGCTTTACTCTTAGAGGGCGTAGAAGAGAAGTTGCAGTTGAAGGTCATCTCCTCCGCGAAAATATCGGACATGGAGAGCGCTTCGTTTTTAGT